>JAGIQG010000031.1:25963047-26093698 GCA_024679065.1 Sphyrna mokarran | reverse complement strand
GGATTTGAGGTTGTTTTCGTTAGAAAGGAGGCGGCTAAGGGGGGATCTTATTGAAGCATATAAGATGATTAGAGGTTTGGATAGGGTGGACAGTGATAGCCTTTTTCCTAGGATGGAGAAAGCTAGCACGAGGGGACACAACTTTAAATTAAGGGGTATGAGTTATAGGACGGATATCAGAGGTAGGTTCTTTACTCAAAGAGTGATTAGGGAGTGGAATGCCCTGCCTGCAGCTGTTGTAGATGCGCCAAGTTTGGTGGCGTTTAAGAGGTTAATTGATAAGTATATGGAAGAGAAGGGAATGTTTAGTTTGGAGGGGCATTGCTTTTTATTTTGGTCGGCACAACATCGAAGGCCGAAGGGCCTGTTCTGTGCTGTAATGTTCTATGTTCTATGTTCTATAACAAGCTAGAGCTATAGCTATTCCAATCAATATTAGTAAAGTTAAAGTCCCCCATAACAATTACCCTATTACTTTCACTCCTGACCAGAATTGACTTGGCAATCCTTTCCTCAACCTCTCTAGAACTTTTAGGAGATCTGTAAAAGACTCCCAACAGGGTGACCTCTCCTTTCCTGTTTCTAATCTCAGCCCATACTACCTCAACAGACAAGTCCTCATCAAACTTCTTCTCTGTCACTGTGATACAGTCTTTGACTAATAATGCCACTCCTCCCCCCCTTCTACCTCCTTCTCTACTCCGACTAAAGCATTTGAACCCCGGAACCTGCAACATCCATTCTTGTTCCTGCTCTACCCAAGTCTCTGAAATGGCCACAACATCAAAGTTCCAGGTACTGGTCCAAGCTGCAAGTTCCTCCCCCTTATTGCGAATACTCCTTGCATTAAAGTATACGCATTTCAAACCATGCCCTACCCCACCCGTACGCTGCTGTGTTTTACAGCTTTCCTCTATGACCCCCTTACTCTCATCCCTCTTAGCACCCCAACTACTTAGGATCCCACCCCCCCCCCCCGAATCAGTTTAAAGCCCCCTGCATAGCCTTAGCAAATTTTCCCCCCAAGATATTAGTTCCCCTCTGGTTCAGGTGTATACCATCTCTCTTGTAGAGGTCCCACCTATCCCAGAATGAGTCCCAATTGTTCAGGAACCTGAACCCCTCCCTCCTGCACCATCCCCGCAGCCACGAGTTCAAACATTCCCTCTCTCTATTCTTCTCCAAACTATCCCATGGCACAGGCAAGAGTCCAGAGATAACCACTCTGGACTTTTGTTGTCAAAAGGTCCGTAGGTTCAGTGGATTGGCCATGCTAAATTGCCCCTTAGTGTCCAAAGATGTGCAGGTTAGATGGATTGGCCATGCTAAATTGCCCCTTAGTGTCCAAAGATATGCAGGTTAGATGGATTGGCCATGCTAAATTGCTCCTTAATGTCCAAAGATGTGCAGGTTAGGGGGATTGGCCATGCTAAATTGTCCCTTAGTTTCCAAAGATGTGTAGGTTAGATGAATTGGCCATGCTAAATTGTCCCTTACTGTCCAAAGATGTGCAGGTTAGGTAGATTGGCCATGCTAAATTGCCCTTTTAAAAAGCATTTAGACAGTTACAATACATAAGATGTATTTAAGACACAGATAGATAGATTAGGAAGGGGGGTCAAAGGTTACGGGGAAAAGGCAGGAAAATGGAGTTGAGAAAGGTATCAGATATGGCGGAGCAGATGGACCAAATGGTCTAATCCTTTCTCCTATATCTTTTGGACACTGTGGAGATTGAGGAGTGGATATAGGGCATGATGTTGGGTAGGACCAATCCATTGGGAATTGTATATTCAAAGGCACTTTTTCAACCAGTAACCCTAACCAGTAACGGCATGGTAGCATAATGGGCTAGCACTGTTGCTTCACAGCTTCTGGGTTCGATTCCCTGCTCGGGTCACTGTCTGTGTGGGAGTCTGCACATTCTCCTCATGTCTGTGTGGGTTTCCTTCAGCTTCCTCCCACCGTCCAAAGATGTGCTGATTGGCCGTGCTAAGAAATTTCCCCTTAGAGTCCTGAGATGCGTAAGTTAGAGGGATTAGCGGATAAAATATGTAAGGATATTGGGGTGGGATTGTGGTTGGTGCAGGCTTGATGGGCCGAAGGGCCTCTGTAAGGTTCTATGATCTCAGGCAAATGCAGGAAATCATGGGATTGTTAGTGAGATTCATGTCAACAACATGATAAGATGCAACCTTGGAAACTCCTCTTCCCCTTGCCATATTTGGAATTTTATCACTAACTAGACTAGCATGTACACTCATACCATTTCTATCAGGTTGGCAGTTATCTTTAAAGTATCTTGCACGCAAGATCCCTTATCACGTATCTGCTGAGGTTGGCACGTGTGTACCTTGCCTTGGCAATGCGCCCAGCTGGCACTGTAAAAGCAGTCCATATAATGAAGTAATTCTCCTTCAGGAACTGAGAGTTGTGTCTGCCACAACTCCCACCTAAAGGCACGGCATGGCGGCACAGTGGTTAGCTCACAGCGCCAGCGACCGGGGTTCGATGCCCGACCTCGGCCCATTGTCTGTGTGCACGTTCTCCCCATGTCTGCATGGGTTTCGTCCGCTTTCCTCCCACAGTCCAAAAGATGGTGATTAAAATCTACTAGCCACAAATAAGGCTCGCATTAACACTGCGACAAAGTTACTGCGGATCACCACGTTCTGTTCGGGTCAATGCACCTAACCAGCACGTTTTTCAGAGTGCGGGAGGAAACCCACGCAGACACGGGGAGAATGTGCAGTCTCCACACAGACAGTGACCCGAGCCGGGATTTGAACCTGGGTCCCTGGCGCTGTGAAGCAGCAGTACTAATCGCTGTTCTGTGCGGGATAGGTTGATTAGCCATGCTGAAGTATCCCTTATTAGTCAGGGGGACTAGCTAGGGTAAATGCATGGGGTTATGAGAAGAGAGCCTGGATGGGGTTGCAGACTCAATGGACTGAATGGCCTCCTTCTGCACTGTAGGATCCTATGATCCTATTCTGTGATAACTGAGGGTTTTGCCCCTGCTTTTCCCCAAATTCCTACATGTCTGTCTTCATCCAGTTCCAAGTGGCTTCCTCCGAGCCTTCTCCAATTACAATTTTTATGGTAATTTTAGAATTTAATTCTCTAAATAAAGATTACAAGCCTTGGGATGTCCGTGGGAATCAATTGTGGACTTTCTAACATATTTCATGGCTCACTTGCTTTATTCCTAGGGATTCTATAAATGTCTAAGTTTTTGCATGTCTATTGATGTCTTTTACTTCGCAGATGATTCAGTCCGCCTTGTTGACCAACGAGGGGCACACACGTGGTGGGATGTGCGAGGGCTGCTCTTGGACATTGCTTCGAGAGTTGCCTAGTGCTTCACGTCGTTAGTGTACGGTTAAACTGGACTATCTGACGGGCAACACGACAGCTCAGTGACTATCACTGTTTGCTGTGCAGAAACATGGTGCCTCGGGAGTTTGCACATTCTCCCCATGACTGTGTGGGTTTGCTCCGGGTGCTCTGGTTTCCTCCCACACCCCAAAAACGTGCTCTTAGGCTGATTGGTATAACAAATTGTCTCTAAATTAGTCCTCCCTCAATCTTACCCAGTAAGCATAGACATAGGTAGAGGAGGGCATTCACAATGTTAAAATGGCGGCACGGGCTCGTTGGGCCGAAGAGCCTGTTTCCCACGCTGTATTGCTCTTTGTTCTTTGTACCAGGGCTCAGCCCTGAGCGCTCTTCGATTGACGTGGAGATGCTGGCGTTGAACTGGGGTAAACACAGTAAGAGGTCTCACAACACCAGGGTTAAAGTCCAACAGGTTTATTTGATAGTAAACGCCGCTAGCTTTCGGAAACACTGCTCCTTCGTCAGGTTAGTGGCCACCCGATGAAGGAACAGTGTTCCGAAAGCTTGCGGTGTTTATTGCCAATAAACCTGGTGTTGTGAGACCATTCATCAAATGGGGGATTTTGTTTGTTGGAGTTCTTCGCCCTGCTCCTGGCTCCATAGGAACTAATTGCATACTTCCAGGATGCAATCCTGATCTGGACATCTCTGAAAGCACTCCCCGAGGGTCCCACCTAAGGACATGAGAAATAGGAGCAGGAATAGGCCATCTAGCCCTTTGAGCCTGCCCCGCCATTCAATAAGATCATGGCTGATCTGTAGTGGTTCAGTTCCACTTATCCGCCTTCTCCCCATAACTTTTAATTCCCTTGTGTATCAGAAATCTATCTACCAGTGACTTAAATATATTCAGTGAGGTAGCCTCCACCACTTCAATGGGCAGAGAATTCCAAAGATTCACTACCCTCTGTGTGAAGTTCCTCTTCAACTCCGATGTAAACCACCTTCCCCTCTTATTTTGAGGCTATGCCCTCTTGTTCTGCTATCCTTTCTAAGCGGGAAGAATCTCTCTACCTCTACCCTATCCATTCCCTTCATTATCCATATGTCTCTATAAGATTCCCCCTCAGCCTTCTAAACTCCGACGAGTACAGACCCAGTCTATTCAATCTCGTCTCATAGGCTAACCCCCTCATCTCTGGTATCAGCCTGGTGAACCTTCTCTGCACTCCCTCCACAAATTTTGGAACATCTTACACCTTGGATGTTATCCTTCCCACCTCAGGTACACAAAAGTTCAAGAAGTTGCGTCTTTTGGTTCTTTTTTCCAGTCTGTCTGAGAGGTGAAGGGATCAGAAGATCTGGCCGTGCCGATTGCTCCTGCCGTGGGCTCCAAGTCCTCCCTGTCCAAGAAAGCCTCCAAGAAGATGGTGTTTTACACTTGCGTTCTGATTAGGAATTCTGCTTTTTACTGTAGTTCAGTGTTCCCTGCTCTGCGTGTGCTGTTTTATAATATTAACTGGCGTAATACCACACTGGAACGATATGCCTGTGAAATTCCTTGATTCGAACAGGTAATGTGGACATGTATTGTGACACGCAGTGCCAAAGGTGTGGCGATAACAGCAAGTGGATTGTTCGATTCTTAAATCAAGTGCACTCCCGGCACAGTTGATAAAACAAAAGCTTGGTGTTTATGGAGCGTTCAGATCTCAGGAAGTTTTTATTTGGGTTTATAGTTCTGATGAAGTTGTGCCCTATTGCCTGGGACTTCACGTCAGAATGATATATGGGGAGTGGAACAGTGCATCAGAATTCTTTAACTGGGTGTACCCCTGATAAGCTCTGCACAACACAGTAAGAACACCAGGATTAAAGTCCAACCGGTTTATTTGATAGTGAGCCCACAAGCTTTCAGAAATGCTGTTCCTTTGTCAGGAACCTTCCACAGACCTGGCGAAGAAACAGCATTTCCGAAAGCTTGTGGGTTTACTATCAAATAAACCTGTTGGACTTTAAACCTGGTCTGGGAGACTTCTTAGTGTGTTTACCCCAGTTGAACACTGGCATCTCCATATGAATCTTCAGAACACAGCGCTGCTTCTCTATTTTCAATAAAACACTGCACTTGCTGTTTGTAGGATCCCGACAGTGTGGAAGGAGGCCCATCGAGTCTGCACCCACTACCGAGACCCCATCCCTGTAACCCCACATGTTTCAAATGAAACTCATTGGGGTTTTGAAGCATGAGCGATGCCCTCGTTAGAAACAAGGAAACTAAAAGCAGGAGGAGGCCATTCGGCCCTTCGAACCTGCTCTTCCATTCATTACGATCATGGCTGATCATCAAATTCAATATCCTATTCCCCCTTTCCCCCATATCCCTCGATTCCTTTAGCCTCAAGAGCATGTGATCCCCCTCTGTCTGATCCTGCCACTGCTTTCTAAATGGTCTTCCAAAAAATCCTTGATATTGGATTCAAGAATTCTTCCCACTACTGGTTTTAAGCTTATTCATCTATAATTCCTTGTTTTTCTCCCTACTTCCCTTTTTGGGGTGACATTTCCTACCCTCCACTCTGCAGGGACTGTTCCTGAATCTATAGAATCTTGGAAGATGACCCCCCAATGCATCCAGTATTTCTCGAGACACTTCCTCCAATCCTCTGGAATGTCGATTATCAGGCCTGGAGATTTACTCAGCTCCAATCCCATCAATTTTCCCCCAGCACCATTTCATTGATCTCCCTCTCACTAAACCTTGCGTTCTCCCTTTAGCCCCAAGATTTCATCTTGAAATCACACAACATTTTGGCCTACTTTCTGTGGGAATGAATTCTACACATTCACCACCCTCTGGGTGAAGAAATTTCCCCTCACCTCAGTCCAAAAAAGGTTTTCCCCTTATTCTCAAACTATGAGCCCTCCCTCGTTCTGGATTAGAATACAAAGGTGAGGAAGTATTGTTGCAACTGTACAAGGCACTGGGGAGGCCGCACTTGGAGTACTGGTCCCTGTATTCAAGGAAAGATGTAGTGGGGGCAGTTCAGCGGAGGTTTACTAGGTTGATTCCAGAGGTGAGGGGGTTTCTCCTACAAAGAGAGATTGAACAGTTTAGGCCCGTACTCTCTGGAATTTTGAAGACTGAGGGAGAGATCAAATTGAGGTTTACAAGATGATAAAAGGTCTGGATAAATAGTGGATGCTTCCTCTTGTGGGACATTCTAGGACGGAAGGATAAGGGGTAGCAAATTTAAAACAGAGTTGGGGAGTTTTTCCAAAAGGGTTGTGAAATCTGAGGAATTCGCTCCCCCAAAGTGCTGGACAGTGAGTACATTGAAGGAGAAGTTAGATTTTTAATTGGTAATGCTTGGTATTATTGCGACCAAAGTGGATAATCTCACATTCATTCACATTATACTGCACCTGCCATCCATACCCCCAGTCTGGAAACCCGTGCAGCAACGGGGAGAATGTCAGCTCCATAGTTCAGTGTTTAGATCACTGTAAGTCGTGGGTCAAAAGTTCAATTCTCCCTGAGGCTGTGGTTAAAATGTACTCAGCATTGTGGTTAGCACTGCTGCCTCACAACTTCAAGGATTCAATTCCTGGTTTGAATCACTGTTTGTGTGGAGTTTGCACGCTCCCCCCGCCCCCGCGTGGGTTTGCTCCGGTTTCTTCCCAGAGTCCGAAAGACATGCTAAATTCTCCCTCGGTGTCTCCAAACAGGCACCAGAATGGGGATTTTTGCACGAATTTCATTGCCGTGTTAATGTGAGCCTACTTGTGACACTAATAAATAAACTTGTGCCTCACTTAGTTTTAGCAAGACTTCCCTGTTTTTAGACTCCGTTCTCTTTGAAATGAAGACCAACGTTCCATCGGCCTTACCTATCAGCTGCTGAATTTGCGTGCCAGCTTTTTGTGTTTGATACACGGGGACTCCCAGATTCCTTTGAGCTGCAAATTCCTGCAGCCTCTCTCCACTATAGTTAAGAAAGCCCCACCAACGCATCTACTCTCTCAGGAGCCGAAGAAAATTTGCAGATGCACATAGAAAGCGTTCTTTCTGGTTGTATCTCAGTTTGGTATGGGCTCCTGCTCTGACCAAGACCGCAAGGAACTACGAAAGGTCATAAATGTAGCCCAGTCCACCATGCAAACCAGCCTCCATCCATTGACTCTGTCTACACTTCCCGCTGGAAAAGCAGCCAACATAATTAAGAACCCCACATACCCCAGACATTCTCTCTCCCACCTTCTTCCATCAGGAAAAAGATACAAAAGTCTGAGGTCACATACTAGCCAACTCAAGAACATCTTCTTCCCTGCTGCTGTCAGACTTTTGAATGGATCTACCTTATATTAAGTTGATCTTTCTCTATACCCTAGCTATGATTATAACACTACATTCTGCACTCACTTTTCCTTTTCTATAAATGGTATGTTTTGTCTGTTGCATATGCAAGAAACTATACTTTTCACTGTGTCCCAATACATGTGACAATAATAAATCAAACAACACTTTTCACTGTATCCCAATACATGTGACAATAATAAATCAAACAATACTTTTCACTGTATCCCAGTACATGTGACAATAATAAATCAAACAATACTTTTCACTGTGTCCCAATACGTGTGACAATAATAAATCAAACAATACTTTTCACTGTATCCCAGTACATGTGACAATAATAAATCAAACAATACTTTTCACTGTATCTCAGTACATGTGACAATAATAAATCAAACAATACTTTTCACTGTATCCCAGTACATGTGACAATAATAAATCAAACAATACTTTTCACTGTATCTCAATACATGTGACAATAATAAATCAAACAATACTTTTCACTGTATCCCCAGTACATGTGATAATAATAAATCAAACAATACTTTTCACTGTATCCCAATACATGTGACAATAATAAATCAAATAATACTTTTCACTGTATCCCAGTACATGTGACAATAATAAATCAAACAATACTTTTCACTGTATCCCAATACATGTGAAAATAATAAATCAAACAATACTTTTCACTGTATCCCAATACATGTGATAATAATAAATCAAACAATACTTTTCACTGTATCCCAGTACATGTGACAATAATAAATCAAACAATACTTTTCACTGTATCCCAGTAAATGTGACAATAATAAATAAACAATACTTTTCACTGTATCCCAGTAAATGTGACAATAATAAATAAACAATACTTTTCACTGTATCCCAGTAAATGTGACAATAATAAATCATACAATACTTTTCACTGTATCCCAATACGTGACAATAATAAATCATACAATACTTTTCACTGTATCCCAGTACATGTGACAATAATAAATCAAACAATACTTTTCACTGTATCCCAGTACATGTGACAATAATAAATCAAACAATACTTTTCACTGTATCCCAACACATGTGACAATAATGAATCAAACAATACTTTTCACTGTATCCCAATACATGTGACAATAATGAATCAAACAATACTTTTCACTGTATCCCAGTACATGTGACAATAATAAATCAAACAATACTTTTCACTGTATCCCAACACATGTGACAATAATAAATCAAACAATACTTTTCACTGTATCCCAACACATGTGACAATAATAAATCAAACAATACTTTTCACTGTATCCCAGTACATGTGACAATAATGAATCAAACAATACTTTTCACTGTATCCCAGTACATGTGACAATAATGAATCAAACAATACTTTTCACTGTGTCCCAATACGTGTGACAATAATAAATCAAACAATACTTTTCACTGTGTCCCAGTACACATGACAATAATAAATCAAACAATACTTTTCACTGTATCCCAGTGCATGTGACAATAATAAATCAAACAATACTTTTCACTGTATCCCAGTGCATGTGACAATAATAAATCAAACAATACTTTTCACTGTATCCCAGTGCATGTGACAATAATAAATCAAACAATACTTTTCACTGTGTCCCAGTACACGTGACAATAATAAATCAAACAATACTTTTCACTGTGTCCCAATACGTGTGACAATAATAAATCAAACAATACTTTTCACTGTGTCCCAATACGTGTGACAATAATAAACCAAATCAAATGAAGTAATATTCAGTTCCTTTATTCTTCCTCCCAAGATGAGTAACCCAAAATCCCTGGGAACTGCAGCTTTCTGCAATCTTTCCCCATTTGAATATTATTCAGCTGTTATTGAGTGGATAATAGTGAAATAACATCCTCTTAGTCATCCCTCAGTTCCAGTGACCTCAGCTATGACCCGCCCCGCTGGGTCCGTGGAATCTCCTCTGAGCTGAAGGTAAACGGAAAGCCCAATATTGTGGTGAACTGGTCAATACTCCAAAGGACTTTCCAGCTCCTGATTCACTCTATCAGCTCCATCTAAGCATTTATCAGCAATGCGTCTGACTAAAGATTGCGTGTTGTTTCTATCCAAGAGAAACTTTTTTCCTGATAGTTTCAGGGGTGCATTTAAACCTTTGAAATCTGATCAGTGCAGAATAATAACAGATATTGTTAAACTCAAAAGAATGCAGACAAGATTTACTTGGATTCAACTTAATGGATTGAGTTATAAGGAGATTTTTTTTTCTGGAGCATAGAAGGTTGAAGAGTGAACTTATAGAGGCCTGTAATATAATCAGGGCCGTTGATCAGTAAGATAGTCAATACCTTTTCCCAAAGGTAGGGGAGTCTAAAACTAAAGGGCATAGGATTAAGATGAGAGGGGAGAAATACAAAATGATCCAGAGGGGCAATTGTTTCACACAGAGGGTGGTGAGTGTGTGGAACGAGCTGCAAGAGGCAGTAGTAGAGGCCGGTACAATTTTATCTTTTAAAAAGTATTTGGACAGTTACATGAATACAATGGGTGGAGACAGAGATGGGCAATTGGGGCAATTGGGACAAGCTGAGTGGTAGAAACAGGGTAGCATGGTTAATTTGGGCCGAAGGGATTGTTTCCCTGCTGTAAAGTTCTATGACTCTACCAGTTCAGCTCTTTGCTAACCAGCTAAATTCACAGAGGTGCCTCTGTCGCTCTCCCCGAATTTCAAAGAACAAAGAACAAAACAGCATGGGAAACAGGCCCTTCAGCCCAACAAGCCCGCACCGCCACCCCGATGTTCCCACTTCTACCTGTGATCCCTGTCTACGTTTATAGATCTATGGATTAAAAATCAAATTTGAGACAATTTAGGGAGAATTTGTTTTGCCAATCAGCCTAAGAGCACATCTTTGGGATGTGGGAGGGAACCGGAGCACCCGGAGAAAACCCACGCGAGCACGGGGAGAATACGCAAACTCCCACAGACACAGGGCCAAATCCATGTATCTGCACAGCACAGCGATAGTCACTGAGCTGTCGTGTTGCCACCCAACCTTGGCTTCATCCAGCAATATACAGGCTTCCTCTGAGCCCTTTCCAATTGCCAGATCTTCCCCTTGTTGGTTCCTCGGAGCTAACAACGCTGCAAAGAGGATCTTGGCCCTGCTCCTGGCTCCCTGGAAAATGACTAACTGCTTCCAAGAGGGCTTTCTTAAACTGATCTGGCAACTGATCAGAGCACCCCCCTGAGAGTCCCAGTCGTGCTACTGGGATGGAACAAAAGAAACAAATGTTGCAGGGTGTTATACCTCGAATGGTTCAATTTCCACTCAGACACACAAAAGAGCTTGACTATACTTACAATCACAGATCAGATTTACTATTTTGTTTTTCTGTGCTGGGAGGGTCTCAGACTGTGCTCTTTGAACCTTAGCTGCCCCTCAGCATGTTACATAAAACGTAGAACACTACAGCACAAACAGGCCCTTAGGCCCACAAGTTGTACCGATCATATCTATACTTACCAGGCCATAGACCTATCTGTAACTGCCAATCCCATTACATCCCATGTACTCATACAGAAGTCAGACCCCAGCGAGTTCGCCTCTACCACCACTGACGGCAACCGATTCCATTCACTCACCATCCTCTGAGTGAAAAACATACCTCTAACATCTTCTCTGTACTTGCCCCCCCAGCACCTTAAACCTGTTCCTCTCGTAGCGACCATTTCAGCCCTGGGAAATAGCCTCCGAGAATCCACTCTATCTATTCCTCTCAACATCTTATAAACCTCTATCAGGTCGCCTCTCAACCTTGGTCTCTCCAAGGAGAAGAGATCTAGCTCTCTCAACCTATCTTCATAAGGCATGCCCCCCCAATCCAGGCAACATCCTTGTAAATCTCCTCTGCGCCCTCTCAATAGCTTCCACATCCTTCCTATAGTGAGGTGACCAGAACTGCACACAGTACTCCAAGTGGGGTCTGACAAGGGTCTTATAAAGTTGCAACATTACCTCCCGACTCCGAAACTCAATTCCTCTATTAATGAAGGCCAGTACATCATATGCCTTCTTGACTACATCCTCCACCTTACAGGGCAGAGTTAAGAGTCCTATGGACCCGGACCCCAAGATCCTTCTGCTTCTCAACTCTGCCAAGACTCATACCCTTGATATTATACTGCTTCATCCCATTGGTCCTGCTAAAATGGACCACTACACATTTATCCGCATTGATATCCATCTGCCACTTCTCCGCCCAGTCTTGCATCCTATCTGTGTCTCGCTGCAACTTCAGACATCCATTTGAACATGGAGTGTGCCCGTCTGTGCCCCCCACCCTCCACCAAGAGCATCGCCAATCCCCTAGTTGGCAACCCTCAGGAAACAAACAAACAAACCTCGGAAGGTCCAGCTCTCCCACGACATTGTCTGTTCAAGACGTCAACTTAGCCAGTCTGTATAAGTAGTCTGGCCCTGTGTAAGACATCCCAACAATAATCTTGCCCTCCAATGTCAGTAAAACGAAGGAGATTGTCATCGACTTCAAGAAACGTAAAGGAGAACATGCCCCTGTCTACATCAACGGGGTGAAGTAGAAATGGTCAACAGCTTCAGGTTTCTGGATGTCCAGGTCACCAATAATCTCTCTTGGTCTCCCCCGCACCCCCATGCTGACACCATAGTTAAGAAAGCCCACCAATGCCTCTACTTTCTCAGGGGGCTAAGGAAATTCCACTATAGCTCTCGCCAATTTTCACGGATATGCCACAGAAAGCATTCTTCCTGGTTGTATCACAGCTTGGTGTGGGCTCCTGCTCTGCCCAAGATCACAAGAAACTACAAAGAGTCGTGAATGTAGCCCAGTCCATCCATTGACTCCGTCTACACTTCCTGCTGCCTCGGGAAAAGCACAGTAAGAAGTCTCGCAACACCATATTAAAGTCCAACCAGTTTATTTGATAGTAAACCCACAAAGTTTTGGGGTTTGCCCCTTCGTCAGGTGAGTGGAGAGTTCTGGGGGTCTCAAACAGAGCATATAAAAGGCACACGCAGTTTACAGAATACGGGAAAGGCAACCAGCATAATTAAGGATCCCACGCACCCCTTACATTCTCTCTTCCACCTTCTTCCATCAAGAAAAAGTCTGAGGTCACGTACCGACCGACTCAAGAACAGCTTCTTTCCTGCTGCTGTCAGAGTTTTGAATGGACCTAACTCACACTAAATTGATCTTTCTCTACACCCCAACTATGACTGTAACACTACATTCTGCACTCTCTCTTTTCCTTCAGCCTAAGTACTCCATGAACAGTATGATGTATTTGTATAGCACCCAAGAAACAATATTTTTTGTGATAGTCCATATATGTAGCAATAATAAACCATAGAATTACCGTACAGGCAGGTAGTTGAAGAGGACATTGTGTGCGTAGAGTACGCAAAGTTCAAAGTTTATTTCTTAGTGTCACAAGTAGGCTTACATTAACACTGCAATAAAGTGACTGTGAGAATTCCCCAGTCACCACACTCCTGTACGGGTTACACTGAGGGAGAATTTAACACCTAACCTGCACGTCTTACGGAGTGTGGGAGGAAACCGGAGCACCTGGAGGAAGCTCACGCAGACACGGGGAGAATGTGCAAACTCCACACAGTGACCCGAGCTGGGAACCGAACCCGGGTCCCTGGCGATGTGAGGCAGCAATTCTAAGGAACCATAGAATCAAATCAAGTCAAAGCCACATGAGGCCAACTGTCCATTAGCGCTGCTGCCTCACATCACCAGGGACCTGGCAGTTAGGCGTTAAATTCTCCCTCAGTGTAACCCGAACAGGAGTGTGGCTACAAGAGGATTTTCACAGTAACTTCATTGCAGCATTAATTTAAGCCGATTTGTGACACTAATAAATAAACTTTGATCTTTGCCCTCTTCAACTACCAGCCTACTGCCTGTACAGTCTTGTCTCTCTCTTCTCTCTCTCTGTTTCTTTCTCTCTCTGTCTGTCTCTCTTTCTCTCTCTCTCTGCTTCTTTCTCTCTCTCTCTCTCTCTGTCTCTTTCTCTCTCTCTGTCTCTCTTTCTCTCTCTCTGTCTCTTTCTCTCTCTTCCTCTCTCACTGTGTCTCTCTGTCTCTCTCATTCTCTCTCTCCTTCTCTCTCATTGTCTCTCTCTCTCTCTCACTCTCTCTCTGTCTCTCTGTCTCTCTCTCTCTCTTTCTCTCTTTCTCTCTCGCTCTCTCTCTGTCTCTCTCACTCTCTCTCTCTGACTTTCTCTCTCTTTCTCTCTCTCTCCTCTCTGTCTCTCTCTCTCTCTGTCTATCTCTCTCTGTCTCTCTCTTTCTCTCTTTCTCTCTCGCTCTCTCTGTCTCTCTCACTCTCTCTCTGTCTTTCTCTCTCTTTCTCTCTATTTCTCTCTGTTTCTCTCTATCTTTGTCTATCTCTCTCTTTCTCTCTCTTTCTCTCTGTCTCTCTCTCTCTCTCTCTCTCCTTCTCTCTCACTGTCTCTCTCTCTCTCTCTCTCTCTCCCACATACACACGCCAAAATGCTGACCAAAGAAATTACTGAAGGGAGAATGTGCTGGCAGGCTGCCAGAGTAGCTGGGTGACTAACACACATTTTCCAGCGGATGTGAGAAAACAGGATGTGGAATTAATGCTATACAATAAAAGATAGGGATCCCCCCTATTGCACAAGCCTGCTACTGTTCCAGCCTGTGGATAATCCAGAAGTGATACTTCAATCAGAAATATTTGGAAATTTCCACCCTGTTGCTGGCTGTTGGGTCCAATTCTACAAGTGCCGTAGAATTCCGTTGACACAATTCTCTCAGTACAGCCAGGCATGGGGATAAAGTTATTACAACGCCATTCAAATCACAATAAATATATCAAACACCAAGACCCGGGTCCGTTAAGTATGAATGGTGACAAAATATAGAATCCCCACAGTGCAGAAAGAGGCCATTCAGCCCATCGAACCTGCACAATTCCACCCGGACCCTATTTCCGTAATACTGCTAGTCCCACTGAAACTAAGGGGCAATTTAACATGACCTATCCGCCCTAAGCCGCACATCTTTGGACACTCAGGGGCAATTTAGCATGACCAATCCATCTAACCTGCACATCTTTGGACACAAAGAGGCAATTTAGCATAACCAATTTACCTAACTCACAATCTTTAGACAGTAAGGGGCAATTTAGCATAGCAAATCCACCTAATCTACACATCTCTGGACACTAAGAGGCAATTTAGCATGGCCAATCCACCTAATCTACACATCTCTGGACACTAAGGGGCAATTTAGCATGGCCAATCCACCTAACCCGCACATTTTTGGACACAAAACGGGAATTTAGCACGGCCAATCCACCTAACCTGCACATCTTTGGACACAAAAGGGCAATTTAGCATGACCAATCTACCTAACTCACAATCTTTAGACAGTAAGGGGCAACTTAGCATGGCCAGTCCACCTAATTTACACATCTCTGGACATTAAGGGGCAATTTAGCATAGCCAATTTGCCTAACCTGCATATCTTTGCATGATAAAGGGCAATTTAGCTTGGATAATCCATCTAAAATGCACGTCTTTGGACACTAAGGGGCAATTTAGGATGGCCAATCCACCTAACCCGCACATCTTTGGACACAAAGCGGCAATTTAGCACGGCCAATCCACCTAACCTACACATCTTTGAACACTAAGGGGCAATTTAGCATGACCAATCTACCTAACTCACACATCTTTAGACACTAAGGGGCAATTTAGCATAGCCAATCCACCTAACCTGCACATTTTTGGACACTAAGGAGCAATTTAGCATGGCCAATCCACCTAACCTACACATCTCTGGACACTAAGGGGCAATTTAGCATGGCCAATGTGCCTAACCTGCATATCTTTGCATGATTAAGCACAATTTAGCATGGATAATCCATCTAAAATGCACGTCTTTGGACACTACGGGGCAATTTAGCATGGCCAATCCCACTAACCCACATATCTTTGTTTGAGGTCCGTCCCACTACGGTGGTATCATCAGCAAACTTGAAAATCTAGTTGTAGGGGAGCTTGGCCGCACTGATGACACCTTGCTGAGTCCACTGTGGATTATTAAATGGTTGTGGGGGAATATGTGTACAACATACGACGTAGAGAACTGGGAGGGGAGGTCATTTGCAGGCAGGGAGGCAGGCAAGAACCAGGGCAATGGAGATCAATCTCTGCTGCTGCTGTAGTAAGCACATTAACTTCCTCTGTGTTCCTAGAAGTGAAACTGGTTATGTGGACAGTGCAGAAACATGAACTTGGTTTGATGTTAGCCTGAAGTGCATTGCATTACTGTATCTGTAAGAGGAGGAACAGTCGTAGAATCCCTACAGAGCAGAAGGATGCCATTTGGCCCATGAGTCTGCACCGACTCATCTTAACCAAGCCCTACCTCCCATAGCAGGATATATTTAGCCAGCTAATCTACACATCTTTGGACACTAAGGGACAATTTAACATAGCTAATCCATCTAATCTATCCAAATTTGAACATTAATGGGCAATTCTGCATGGCGAATAAACTTAACCTGCAGATTTTGGGACAGTAAGCAGCAATTTAGCATGGCCAATCCACCCAACCTGCATATCTTTGGACACTAAGGGGCAATTTAGCATGGCCAATCCACCCAACCTGCATATCTTTGGACACTAATCCATTGGCAATTTAGCATGGCCAATCCCACTAACCCACATATCTTTGTTTGAGGTCCGTCCCACTACGGTGGTATCATCAGCAAACTTGAAAATCTAGTTGTAGGGGAGCTTGGCCGCACTGATGACACCTTGCTGAGTCCACTGTGGATTATTAAATGGTTGTGGGGGAATAATGACCAAGCATGGCCAATCCATCTAACCTGCACATCTTGAGACACTAAAGGGCAATTTAGCACGGCCAATCCACCCAACCTGCATATCTTTGGACACTAAGGGGCAATTTAGTATGGCCAATCCATCTAACCTGCACATCTTGACACACTAAAGGGCAATTTAGCATGGCCAATCCACCTAAGCTGAACATCTTTGGACACTAAGGGGCAATTTAGCAAGGCCAATCCATCTAACCTGCACATCTTTGGACACTAAGGGACAATTTAGCATGGCCAATCCACCTAACTTGCACATCTTTGGACACTAAGGGGAAATTTAACATACCATTCCATCTAACCACCATATTTTGGACTGTGGGGGGAAACCGGAGCACCGGAGGAAACCCACACAGGCACGGGGCAAATGCGCAAACTCCACTCAGACAGTGACCCAATCCAGAAATTGAACCCGATTCCCTGAAGCTGTGAGGCAGCAGTGTTAAACAACAGTGCCACTATACCACCCCAAGGGTAGGATAGAGCTGAACGTGACCCAAATAATCAGATTGAACAAAGTTGCAGATATAATTGAAGTTAATTAATCAGTTCACAAATCTGTTGTTACGTAACTGGTTATCTGTGGTAGCATTATATGGAAGATTGTGGGTGGCATGGTGACACAGCAGTTAGCACTGCTGCCTCACAGCACCAGGGACCTGGTTCAATTCCTGGCTTGGGTCACTGTCTGTTTGGAATTTGCACATTCTCCCAGTGTCTACATGGGCTTTTTTCCCCACAGTCTGAAAGACATGTGGGTTAGATGCTAAACTCTCCCCTAGTGTAACCTGAACAGGCGCTGGAGTGTGGTAACTGAGCAATTTTCACAGTAAATTCATTGTAGTGTTACTAGTGACACAAATGAATAAACTTTAAACTCTATGTGTGATTTTAGCAACATTTGGTTTAATTTGTAATTCATAGATTGCTGGGATACAGTGAAAAGTATTGTTTGATTTATTATTGGCACATGTACTGGGATACAGTGAAAAATATTGTTTGATTTATTATTGTCACATGTATTGGGATACAGTGAAAAGTATTGTTTGATTTATTATTGTCACATGTATTGGGATACAGTGAAAAGTATTGTTTGATTTATTATTGTCACATGTATTGGGATACAGTGAAAAGTATTGTTTGATTTATTATTGTCACGTGTACTGGGATACAGTGAAAAGTATTGTTTGATTTATTATTGTCACATGTATTGGGATACAGTGAAAAGTATTGTTTGATTTATTATTGTCACATGTATTGGGATACAGTGAAAAGTATTGTTTGATTTATTATTGTCACATGTATTGGGATACAGTGAAAAGTATTGTTTGATTTATTATTGTCATTGTATTGGGATACAGTGAAAAATATTGTTTGATTTATTATTGTCACATGTATTGGGATACAGTGAAAAGTATTGTTTGATTTATTATTGTCACATGTATTGGGATACAGTGAAAAATATTGTTTGATTTATTATTGTCACATGTATTGGGATACAGTGAAAAGTATTGTTTGATTTATTATTGTCACATGTATTGGGATACAGTGAAAATATTGTTTGATTTATTATTGTCACATGTATTGGGATACAGTGAAAAGTATTGTTTGATTTATTATTGTCACATGTATTGGGATACAGTGAAAAATATTGTTTGATTTATTATTGTCACATGTATTGGGATACAGTGAAAAGTATTGTTTGATTTATTATTGTCACATGTATTGGGATACAGTGAAAAATATTGTTTGATTTATTATTGTCACATGTATTGGGATACAGTGAAAAGTATTGTTTGATTCATTATTGTCACATGTATTGGGATACAGTGAAAAGTATTGTTTGATTTATTATTGTCACGTGTATTGGGATACAGTGAAAAGTATTGTTTGATTTATTATTGTCACGTGTATTGGGATACAGTGAAAAGTATTGTTTGATTCATTATTGTCACATGTATTAGGATACAGTGAAAAATATTGTTTGATTTATTATTGTCACATGTATTAGGGTACAGTGAAAAGTATTGTTTCTAGCGCATTATACAGACAAAGCATACTGTTCATAGAGAAGGAAAGGAGAAGGTGCAGAATATAGTGTTAAGTCATAGCTAGGGTGTAAGGAAAGATCAACTTAATTTAAGGTAGGTCCATTCAAAAGTTTGACAGCAGCAGAGAAGAAGCTGTTCTTGAGTCGGTTGGTACGTGACTTCAGACTTTTGTACCTTTTTCCTGATGGATGAAGGTGGAAGAGAGAATGTCCAGAGTGTGTGGGGGTGGCGGGGTGGCGGGGTGCCTTGATTATGCCGGCTGCTTTTCCTGAGGCAGTGGGAAGTGTAGACGGATTCAATGGATGGGAGACTGGTTTCTGTGATGGGACTGGGTTACATTAACAATCCTTTGTAGTTTCTTGTGCTTTTGGTCAGAGGAGAGCCACTACCAAGCTGTGATACATCAGGAAGGAATGTTTTCTATGGTGTGTCTGTAAACGTTGGTGAGAGCCACAGCGGACATGCCAAATTTCCTTAGTCTTCTGAGAAAGTAGAGGCGTTGGTGGACTTTCTTAACTATAGTATTGGCATGGTGAGGACCAGGCCACATCACGCAGAGGGTGGTGAGTGTCTGGAACAAGCCTCCAGAGGTAGTAATAGAAGCAAGTACAATTTTGTCTTTTAAAAAAGCATTCAGACAGTTACATGGGTACGATGGGTATAGAGAGATATGGGCCAAATGTGGGCATACGGGACTAGCTTAGTGGTTATAAAAAAGGGCGGCATGGACAAGTTAGGCCAAAGGGCCTGTTTTCCATGCTATAAACCTCTACAACTCTATCTGCTCACCTCAAACTAGAAGCTCTCAACCATTTCTACTTCATCCCCGTCGATATAGACAGGGGCATGTTCTCCTTTACGCTTCCTGAAGTTGATGACAATCTCCTTCGTTTTGAGGGAGAGATTATTGTTGCCAATTCACCAGATTCTCTATCACATTCCTGTGATCTGTCTCATCACTGTTTGAGGTCCATCCCACTACGGTGGTATCATCAGCAAAGTTGAAAATCGTGTTGTAGGGGAGCTTGGCCGCACAGATGACACCTCGCTGAATATACTGTGGATTATTAAATGGTCGGGGGGGAACATGTGTACCACATATGACGTACAGAACTAGGGGCGGAGGTAATTCGCAAGCAGGAAGACAGGCAAGAACCAGGGCAATGGAGATCAATCTCTGCTGCTGCTGTAGTAACCACATTAACTTCCTCTGCGTTCCCGGAAGTGAAACTGGTTATGTGGGACAGTGGAAGAAACATGAAATTGGTTTGATGTCAGCCTGAGGTGCATTGCATCACTGTATCTGTAAGGGGAGGCACAGTCATAGAATCCCTACAGAACAGAAGGAGGCCATTTGGCCCATTGAGTCTGCACTGACTCATTGTAAGCCCTATCTCCCATAGCAGGATATATTTAGCCGGCTAATCTACACATCTTTAGGCACTAAGGGGTGATTTAATACAGCCAATGCACCTAATCTATCCAAATTTGAACACTAAAGGGCAATTCTGCATAAACTTAACCTGTGGATTTTGGGACAGTAAGTGATAATTTAGCATGGAACGAGATGGACAAACTAGTGAACTGGATGAAGCAACAATAATCTCTCCCTCAATGTCATCAAAACGAAGGAGATAGTCATCAACATCAAGTAAAGGAGAACATGCCCCTGTCCACATCAACAGGGACGAAGTAGAAAGCTTCAAGTTTTTAGTGGTCCAGATCACCAACAACGTGTTCTGGTCCCCCCATGTCGACACTATAGTTAAGAAAGTTCACCAACACCTCTACTTTCTCAGAAGACTAAGGAAATTTGGCATGTCCGCTACGACTCTCACCAACTTTTACAGATGCACCATAGAAAGCATCATTTCTGGTTGTATCACAGCTTGGTTTGGGCTCCTGCTCTACCCAAGACCGCAAGGAACTACAAAAGGTAGTGAAAGTAGCCCAATCCATTATGCAAATCAGCCTCCCATCCATTGACTCTGTCTAACTTCCTGCTGCCTTGGGAAAAGCAGCCGGCATAATTAAAGAACCCACGCACCCCGGACATTCTCTCTTCCACCTTCTCCCTTCGAGAAAAAGATACAAAAGTCTGAGGTCACGTACCAAGAACAGCTTCTCCCTTGCTGCCATTAGACTTTTGAATGGGTTTACTTTGCATTAAGTTGATCTTTCTCTACACCCCAGCTGTAATTGTAACACTACATTCTGTACTCCCTCGTTTCTTTCTGTATGAATGGTATGCTTTGTCTGTATAGCACGCAAGAAACGATACGTTTCATTGTTAATGTCAACAAGTGATAATAATAAATCAAATCAAATCAAATCAAATCATGTAAATCTTCCCTCAACTTCCTCCAGAACTTCCATTTTTTATATTATGGTAACCACAACTATATACAATGCAGTCAATGCACTCGAACCAAATATCCATACAGCGTAGGTTGCCATTAACTTGTTAGCATTTATTTGCATGCATTTCAATTAGGCAGACCTTTTGGGGTGGCACAGTGGTACAGTGGTTAGCGCTGCCGCCTCACCGTGCCAGGAATCCGAGTTCGATTCCCGGCTTGGGTCACTGCTTGTGTACAGTTTGCACATTCTTTTACGTAGGTTTTTTCCGGGTGCTCCAATTTCCTCCCACACTCCAAAGATGTGCAGGTTAGGTGGATTGGCCATGCTAAATTGTCCCTTAGTATCCAAAGATGTGCAGGTTAGGTGGATTGGCCATGCTAAATTGTCTCTTACTATCCAAAGATGTGCAGATTAGGAGGATGGGCCATGCTAAATTGCATTTTAGTGTCCAAAGATGTGCAGGTTAGGTGGATTGGCCATGCTAAATTGTCCCTTAGTATCCAAAGATGTGCAGGTTAGGTGGATTGGCCATGCTAAATTGTCCCTTAGTATCCAAAGATGTGCAGGTTAGGTGGATTGGCCATGCTAAATTGTCCCTTAGTATCCAAAGATGTGCAGGTTAGGTGGATTGGCCATGCTATATTGTTCCTTAATGTCCAAAGATATGTAGGGTAGATGGATTGACCATGGGAAATGTGTTGGATTGCAGGGATAGAATGAGGCCAATCCATCTAACCTACACATCTTTATACACTAAGGGGCAATTTAGCATGGCCAATCCACCCTAACCTGCGCATGTTTGGACACTAAGGAATAATTTAGCACAGCCAATCCACCTAACCTGCACATCTTTGGGCTGTGGGAGGAAACTGGAGCACCCGGAGAAAACCCACACTGACACAGTGGAGAACGTGCAGACTCCACCCAAACTTGGTGAGAGTTGCAGCGGACATGCCAATTTCCTTGGCCTCATGAGAAAGTAGAAGCTTTGCTGAAGCTTTCTTAACTATGGTGTCGGCATGGGGGGGGGAAACCAGGACAGGTTGTTGGTGATCTGGACACGTAAAAACCTGAAGCTCTCGACCCTTTCTACTTCATCCTCATTAATGTAGGCAGGGGTATGTTCTCCTTTACGCTTTCTGAAGTCGATAACAATCTCCTTCATTCTGTCGGCATTGAGGGAGAGATTATTGTTGCTGCATCAGTTCACCAGATTCTCTATCTCATTCCTGTACTCTGTCTTGTCATTGTTTGAGATCCGTCCCACGACAGTGGTATCGTCAGCAAACTTGAAAATGGAATTGGAGGGGAATTTGGCCAAACAGTCATAGGTCTATGGGAAGGGTCTTAGGACACAAGCCTTCATAAGGGCATAAAGAGGAGCAGAGTAGGCCATTTGGCCCCTTGACTCAATGTGATGGTTAACGTCATCCTGAATTCCCATTCCACTTTCCCATCTGATCCATAGATCCCTTGGAGTCCAAATATCCAATCGTAATAAGAACAAAGAACAAAACAGCACGGGAAACAGGCCCTTCGGCCCAACAAGCCCACGCCGCCATCCTGATGTTCCCACATCTACTGTGATCCCTGTCCGTGTTTATAGATCTATGGATTAAAAACCAAATTTGAGACAATTTAGGGAGAATTTGTTCTGCCAATCAGCCTAAGAGCACATCTTTGGGACGTGGGAGGAAAGCGGAGCACCCGGAGAAAACCCACGCAAGCATGGGGAGAATGCGCAAACTCTCGCAGACACAGGCCCAAATCTGTGTATCTGCACAGCACAGCGATAGTCACTGAGCTGTCGCGTTGCCCATCAAATGGTCCAGGTCATGCGTACACTAACGACGTGAAGCACTAGGATAGTCCCGAAAAATATCCAAGAGCACCCGTCCCATGACCCATCGCGTGTATGCCCCTTGTTAGACAACAAGGCGGACCAAAGTACCTGTAGGATAAAAACAAGTACATCAAAATTATCATCTATTTACACACTTCCCACAGACTCCCAAGGCTCATGATCCCTATTTTAAATCAGTTTTCTATACCCCTCCATTCGTGTGTCCATCTAAGTATCTCTTAAATAATTCCAGAGTACCTGCCTCCACCACTTAGCAGCGCGTTCCATACTCCCACCACCCTCTGTGTGAAAAAACTCTCTCTAGCATCCAAATTATAACTTACCCCCTCCCACCCTAAGCCCGTGACCCCTCGTGGTATTCAAGTCCATCCTAGGGAAAAGCTTAACCCTGTTTACTCTATCTATACCCTTCATCATCTTGTACGCCTCTATTAGATCTTCTCTAAGTCTATGTATTTCTAAGGAAAACATTGACCATCCAGAGGCCATGGGGAACAGAATTCCAAAGATTCAACTCCAAAGACCTCCCTCCCGCCCCCCAGTCCAAAATGGCCGATCCCTTAACCAGAGACTGGGCCGGAATTTTAAGCTCACCATCCAGGAAAACGTCATCTATCCAGTCAGAATCCTATGATGGGATAATTCAATTGTGGGGTTGGCACACTGGGGCACGTCCTAATTTTCCAGTGGGTCAGACGTGATTCTGTGAAGGATGGGCACACACTTGACACAAAGCAAACCATCTGCTGCAGGATGGCACAGCGTCCACCTTTTCCCAGTGCCCTGCCCTTGACCCACTCATGCCCCTACATGACTCATGACCTACGAACCCCCCCCAAAACTCCTGTGCCAACCTGTTAGACGGTCCTGTCAGACCGACTGGTGGGACACAGTAGCTCTCTCTCCCTCTCTCTCTGCCCGGAGTGCCCATGGCACAGTGAGTGGCACCTCTCTCGTGTCTGAGAACAGGAACTCAGAAGGATTCTGTGAGAAATGGGAAGCGTGAAGTCCTGTGGTAACAACACCTACAATTTCCTCAACAGGTCCAGCAGCAGGAAGAAACCTGGCTTGTGAAATCCAAAGGTGTGTATGTTAGCGTGAATTGGCTGTGCTAAATTTCCCCTTAGTATCCAGAGGTGTGCAGGTTAAATGGATTGGCCATGCTAAATTTCCCCTTAGTGTCCAAAGACGTGCAGGTTAGGTGGATTGGCCATGCTAAATTTCCCCTTAGTGTCCAAAGACGTGCAGGTTAGGTGGATTGGCCATGCTAAATTGTCCCTTAGTGTCCAAAGATGTGCAGGTAAGATGGATTGGCCATGCTAAATTGTCCCTTAGTGTCCAAAGATGTGCAGGTAAGATGGATTGGCCATGCTAAATTGTCCCTTAGTGTCCAAAGATGTGCAGGTAAGATGGATTGGCCATGCTAAATTGTCCCTTAGTGTCCAAAGATGTGCAGGTAAGGTGGATTGGCCGTGCTAAATTTCCCCTTAGTGTCCAAAGATGTACAGGTTAAGTGGATTGGCCATGCTAAATTTCCCCTTAGTGTCCAAAGATGTACATGTTAAGTGGATTGTCCATGCTAAATTGCCCCTTAGTGTTAAAGATGTGTAGGTTAGGGTGGATTGGCCATGCTAAATTTTCCCTTAGTTTCCAAAGATGTGTAGGTTAAATGGATTGGCCATGCTAAATTGCCCCTTAGTGTCCAAAGATGTGTTGGTTAGGGTGTTAGTAGGGTAAATACTTGGGGTTAGCGCCTGGGTAAAATGATCTTTCCGAGAATTGGTGCTGTCTGGCGGGGCCAAAGGGCCTCTCTTGCCCTGCAGGAATTCTCTGATTGCAAACTATAATTCTATGAGAGGATGCAGAGACTGGAGCGTGCCAGTATGAGGGTGTAAATTGCAGATTTTATTCTTATAGCCTGATTGTTCGGGAATATTGGGTGAGTGAGGGGGATGCGATGCTTCTCCATGCCAAACCAGCTCCTATGTACCTCCCAAGTAAGGTGGTGGAGGCAGGGTTGTTTAAGGCTTACTTAGACAGGCACATGAGCGGACTAGAGATGGAGGAGACTTTTCTAAATAAATATCAAGAGCCTTGGGACATCCCTGGGAATGAATTGATTCCTGTGGACCTTCCAACATATTTCATGGCTCACTTGCTTTATTTCTGCGCTTCTGGGGATTCCGTAAATGTGTGTCTAAGTTTTTGCATGTCTATTGGTGTCTTTCCTTTTTACTTCGCAGGTGATTTGGTCCGCCTTGTTGACCAACAAGGGTCATACACGCGGTGGGTCATGTGAGGGCTGCTCTTGGACGTTGCTTCGTGAGTTGCCTAGAGCTTCACGTCGTTAGTGTACGCATGAACTGGACCATTTGACGGGCAACACGACAGCTCAGTGACTATCACTGTTTGCTGTGCAGATACATGGGAGTTTGCGCATTCTCCCCATGACTGCATGGGTTTGCTCCGGGTGCTCTGGTTCCCTCCCACACCCCAAAAACGTTTGATTCGTGTGACAAATTGTCCCTAAATTAGTCCTCCCTCAATCTTCCCCAATAGGCATAGACATTGGTAGAGGAGGGCACTCACAATGTTAAAATGGCGGCGTGGGCTCGTTGGGCCGAAGGGCCTGTTTCCCGTGCTGTATCATTCTTTGTTCTTTGTACTCAGGCCTCCAGCGTCTCTGGAACCTTCCTTCTGCTCTCTTTGCCATGGATTATGTTGTAGTTTAAAGATCAAAGAACAGCATAGCACAGGAAACAGGCCCTTCGGCCCTACAAGCCCGTGCCGCCCATTTTAACACTCAGTGCGTGCCTCATTCTCATCCTTCTTCTACCTTTGCCTGCGCCTCTTGGACTCCACAATAAAACGGGTGCAAAGTTCGAGAATTATATGCACGCCAGATTACGGGAGGTCTAATCTGGGGACGATTTGTTAACACCAATCAGTCTAAGAGCACATTTTTGGAGTGTGGAAGGAAACCGGAGAAAACCCACGCAGGCACGGGGAGAATGTGCAAACCAACCTCTTCAGGGGTAGATTGCTAGGTCTAAGCACGCCCTGCGATATTCTCCAGGAGCCTGCCTTTAGGAACTTTTGCACAGCGCTAACTGGTTTCCTCCCCATCCCGCAAACCTAGGGTGTCTGCAGCACAGAAAAGAAGACTTTTCCGGCACTGCTCAACTAGAAATGGCACTCATGGACATGAAGTGTGCATGCCAAGGTTGCTTGCTCTATGTTTCCACCTGAGCAGAAACTGCTGTGCCCCTAACATTTATTCATACCCCTATAAGCATAGAATCCCTACAGTGCAGAAGGAGTAAGAAGTCTCACAACACCAGGTTAAAGTCCAATCTCACAACACCAGGTTAAAGACAACAAGTTTATTCGGTAGCAAGGTTAGGTAGATTGGCCATGCTAAATTGTCTCTCGGTGTTCAAAGATGTGCAGGTTAGGTGGATTGGCCATGCTAAATTGTCTCTCGGTGTTCAAAGATGTGCAGGTTAGGTGGATTGGCCATGCTAAATTGTCCCTTAGTGTCCAAAGATGTGCAGGTTAGGTGGATTGGCCATGCTAAATTGTCCCTTAGTGTCCAAAGATGTGCAGGTTAGGTGGATTGGCCATGCTAAATTGTCCCTTAGTGTTCAAAGATGTGCAGGTTAGGTGGATTGGCCATGCGAAATTGCATTTTAGTGTTCAAAGATGTGCAGGTTAGGTGGATTGGCCATGCTATATTGTTCCTTAATTTCCAAAGATATGTAGGGTAGATGGATTGACCATGGGAAATGTGTTGGATTGCAGGGATAGAATGAGGCCAATCCATCTAACCTACACATCTTTATACACTAAGGGGCAATTTAGCATGGCCAATCCACCCTAACCTGCGCATGTTTGGACACTAAGGAATAATTTAGCACAGCCAATCCACCTAACCTGCACATCTTTGGGCTGTGGGAGGAAACTGGAGCACCCGGAGAAAACCCACACTGACACAGTGGAGAACGTGCAGACTCCACCCAAACTTGGTGAGAGTTGCAGCGGACATGCCAATTTCCTTGGCCTCATGAGAAAGTAGAAGCTTTGCTGAAGCTTTCTTAACTATGGTGTCGGCATGGGGGGGGGAAACCAGGACAGGTTGTTGGTGATCTGGACACGTAAAAACCTGAAGCTCTCGACCCTTTCTACTTCATCCTCATTAATGTAGGCAGGGGTATGTTCTCCTTTACGCTTTCTGAAGTCGATAACAATCTCCTTCATTCTGTCGGCATTGAGGGAGAGATTATTGTTGCTGCATCAGTTCACCAGATTCTCTATCTCATTCCTGTACTCTGTCTTGTCATTGTTTGAGATCCGTCCCACGACAGTGGTATCGTCAGCAAACTTGAAAATGGAATTGGAGGGGAATTTGGCCAAACAGTCATAGGTCTATGGGAAGGGTCTTAGGACACAAGCCTTCATAAGGGCATAAAGAGGAGCAGAGTAGGCCATTTGGCCCCTTGACTCAATGTGATGGTTAACGTCATCCTGAATTCCCATTCCACTTTCCCATCTGATCCATAGATCCCTTGGAGTCCAAATATCCAATTGTAATAAGAACAAAGAACAAAACAGCACGGGAAACAGGCCCTTCGGCCCAACAAGCCCACGCCGCCATCCTGATGTTCCCACATCTACTGTGATCCCTGTCCGTGTTTATAGATCTATGGATTAAAAACCAAATTTGAGACAATTTAGGGAGAATTTGTTCTGCCAATCAGCCTAAGAGCACATCTTTGGGACGTGGGAGGAAAGCGGAGCACCCGGAGAAAACCCACGCAAGCATGGGGAGAATGCGCAAACTCTCGCAGACACAGGCCCAAATCTGTGTATCTGCACAGCACAGCGATAGTCACTGAGCTGTCGCGTTGCCCATCAAATGGTCCAGGTCATGCGTACACTAACGACGTGAAGCACTAGGATAGTCCCGAAAAATATCCAAGAGCACCCGTCCCATGACCCATCGCGTGTATGCCCCTTGTTAGACAACAAGGCGGACCAAAGTACCTGTAGGATAAAAACAAGTACATCAAAATTATCATCTATTTACACACTTCCCACAGACTCCCAAGGCTCATGATCCCTATTTTAAATCAGTTTTCTATACCCCTCCATTCGTGTGTCCATCTAAGTATCTCTTAAATAATTCCAGAGTACCTGCCTCCACCACTTAGCAGCGCGTTCCATACTCCCACCACCCTCTGTGTGAAAAAACTCTCTCTAGCATCCAAATTATAACTTACCCCCTCCCACCCTAAGCCCGTGACCCCTCGTGGTATTCAAGTCCATCCTAGGGAAAAGCTTAACCCTGTTTACTCTATCTATACCCTTCATCATCTTGTACGCCTCTATTAGATCTTCTCTAAGTCTATGTATTTCTAAGGAAAACATTGACCATCCAGAGGCCATGGGGAACAGAATTCCAAAGATTCAACTCCAAAGACCTCCCTCCCGCCCCCCAGTCCAAAATGGCCGATCCCTTAACCAGAGACTGGGCCGGAATTTTAAGCTCACCATCCAGGAAAACGTCATCTATCCAGTCAGAATCCTATGATGGGATAATTCAATTGTGGGGTTGGCACACTGGGGCACGTCCTAATTTTCCAGTGGGTCAGACGTGATTCTGTGAAGGATGGGCACACACTTGACACAAAGCAAACCATCTGCTGCAGGATGGCACAGCGTCCACCTTTTCCCAGTGCCCTGCCCTTGACCCACTCATGCCCCTACATGACTCATGACCTACGAACCCCCCCCAAAACTCCTGTGCCAACCTGTTAGACGGTCCTGTCAGACCGACTGGTGGGACACAGTAGCTCTCTCTCCCTCTCTCTCTGCCCGGAGTGCCCATGGCACAGTGAGTGGCACCTCTCTCGTGTCTGAGAACAGGAACTCAGAAGGATTCTGTGAGAAATGGGAAGCGTGAAGTCCTGTGGTAACAACACCTACAATTTCCTCAACAGGTCCAGCAGCAGGAAGAAACCTGGCTTGTGAAATCCAAAGGTGTGTATGTTAGCGTGAATTGGCTGTGCTAAATTTCCCCTTAGTATCCAGAGGTGTGCAGGTTAAATGGATTGGCCATGCTAAATTTCCCCTTAGTGTCCAAAGACGTGCAGGTTAGGTGGATTGGCCATGCTAAATTTCCCCTTAGTGTCCAAAGACGTGCAGGTAAGATGGATTGGCCATGCTAAATTGTCCCTTAGTGTCCAAAGATGTGCAGGTTAGGTGGATTGGCCATGCTAAATTTCCCCTTAGTGTCCAAAGATGTACAGGTTAAGTGGATTGGCCATGCTAAATTTCCCCTTAGTGTCCAAAGATGTACATGTTAAGTGGATTGTCCATGCTAAATTGCCCCTTAGTGTTAAAGATGTGTAGGTTAGGGTGGATTGGCCATGCTAAATTTTCCCTTAGTTTCCAAAGATGTGTAGGTTAAATGGATTGGCCATGCTAAATTGCCCCTTAGTGTCCAAAGATGTGTTGGTTAGGGTGTTAGTAGGGTAAATACTTGGGGTTAGCGCCTGGGTAAAATGATCTTTCCGAGAATTGGTGCTGTCTGGCGGGGCCAAAGGGCCTCTCTTGCCCTGCAGGAATTCTCTGATTGCAAACTATAATTCTATGAGAGGATGCAGAGACTGGAGCGTGCCAGTATGAGGGTGTAAATTGCAGATTTTATTCTTATAGCCTGATTGTTCGGGAATATTGGGTGAGTGAGGGGGATGCGATGCTTCTCCATGCCAAACCAGCTCCTATGTACCTCCCAAGTAAGGTGGTGGAGGCAGGGTTGTTTAAGGCTTACTTAGACAGGCACATGAGCGGACTAGAGATGGAGGAGACTTTTCTAAATAAATATCAAGAGCCTTGGGACATCCCTGGGAATGAATTGATTCCTGTGGACCTTCCAACATATTTCATGGCTCACTTGCTTTATTTCTGCGCTTCTGGGGATTCCGTAAATGTGTGTCTAAGTTTTTGCATGTCTATTGGTGTCTTTCCTTTTTACTTCGCAGGTGATTTGGTCCGCCTTGTTGACCAACAAGGGTCATACACGCGGTGGGTCATGTGAGGGCTGCTCTTGGACGTTGCTTCGTGAGTTGCCTAGAGCTTCACGTCGTTAGTGTACGCATGAACTGGACCATTTGACGGGCAACACGACAGCTCAGTGACTATCACTGTTTGCTGTGCAGATACATGGGAGTTTGCGCATTCTCCCCATGACTGCATGGGTTTGCTCCGGGTGCTCTGGTTCCCTCCCACACCCCAAAAACGTTTGATTCGTGTGACAAATTGTCCCTAAATTAGTCCTCCCTCAATCTTCCCCAATAGGCATAGACATTGGTAGAGGAGGGCACTCACAATGTTAAAATGGCGGCGTGGGCTCGTTGGGCCGAAGGGCCTGTTTCCCGTGCTGTATCATTCTTTGTTCTTTGTACTCAGGCCTCCAGCGTCTCTGGAACCTTCCTTCTGCTCTCTTTGCCATGGATTATGTTGTAGTTTAAAGATCAAAGAACAGCATAGCACAGGAAACAGGCCCTTCGGCCCTACAAGCCCGTGCCGCCCATTTTAACACTCAGTGCGTGCCTCATTCTCATCCTTCTTCTACCTTTGCCTGCGCCTCTTGGACTCCACAATAAAACGGGTGCAAAGTTCGAGAATTATATGCACGCCAGATTACGGGAGGTCTAATCTGGGGACGATTTGTTAACACCAATCAGTCTAAGAGCACATTTTTGGAGTGTGGAAGGAAACCGGAGAAAACCCACGCAGGCACGGGGAGAATGTGCAAACCAACCTCTTCAGGGGTAGATTGCTAGGTCTAAGCACGCCCTGCGATATTCTCCAGGAGCCTGCCTTTAGGAACTTTTGCACAGCGCTAACTGGTTTCCTCCCCATCCCGCAAACCTAGGGTGTCTGCAGCACAGAAAAGAAGACTTTTCCGGCACTGCTCAACTAGAAATGGCACTCATGGACATGAAGTGTGCATGCCAAGGTTGCTTGCTCTATGTTTCCACCTGAGCAGAAACTGCTGTGCCCCTAACATTTATTCATACCCCTATAAGCATAGAATCCCTACAGTGCAGAAGGAGTAAGAAGTCTCACAACACCAGGTTAAAGTCCAATCTCACAACACCAGGTTAAAGACAACAAGTTTATTCGGTAGCAAGGTTAGGTAGATTGGCCATGCTAAATTGTCTCTCGGTGTTCAAAGATGTGCAGGTTAGGTGGATTGGCCATGCTAAATTGTCTCTCGGTGTTCAAAGATGTGCAGGTTAGGTGGATTGGCCATGCTAAATTGTCCCTTAGTGTCCAAAGATGTGCAGGTTAGGTGGATTGGCCATGCTAAATTGTCCCTTAGTGTCCAAAGATGTGCGGGTTAGTTGGATTGGCCATGCTAAATTGTCCCTTAGTGTTCAAAGATGTGCAGGTTAGGTGGATTGGCCATGCGAAATTGCATTTTAGTGTTCAAAGATGTGCAGGTTAGGTGGATTGGCCATGCTAAATTGCATTTTAGTGTCCAAAGATGTGCAGGTTAGGTGGATTGGCCATGCTAAATTGTTCTTTAATATCCAAAGATGTGTAGATGGATTGACCATGGGAAATGTGTCAGATTACAGGGATAGAGTGAGGCCAATCCATCTAACCTACACATCTTTGGACACTAAGGGACAATTTAGCATGGCCAATCCCCCTAACCTGCTCATCATGAACACTAAGAGACAATTTAGCATGGTCAATCCACGTAACCTACATGTCTTTGGACTGTGGATTGGTCATGCTGAATTGCCCCTTAGTGTTCAAAGATTAGATGGATTGGCCATGCTAAATTGCCTCTTACTGTTCAAAGATGTGCGGGTTAGGTGGATTGGCCATGCTAAATTGACCCTTAATGTCCAAAGATGTGCAGGTTAGGTGAATTGGCCATGCTAAATTGCTCCTTAGTGCCTAAAGAGGTGCAGGTTAGGTGGATTGACCATGCTAAATTGTCCATTATTGTCAGGGGGATTAGCAGAGTAAATATCTTGGGTTGCAGAGTTAGGGCATGTGTGGGATTATTGTCAGTGCAGGCTCAATGGACCGAATGCCCTCCTTCTGCACAATATGGAGTTGTGGGAGTTCTGGGGTTGAGTGGGAGTTCTGTTCACAAACAGGGCATTTAAAGACACCAACTCCATTTACAAAATAATGGTTGGAGCACGAGTCTTTCCAAATAATTAAGCCTTAAAGGTACAGACAATGTAAGTACATTTGTTAAAGTCGCTGCTCTCTCGGGTGAGTTGTCAACTAGCAAACTGCAAGTCAGAAATTCATTCAATTCCTGCAGTGCAGAAGGAGGCCATTCGACCCGTCGAGCCTGCACTGACCACAATCCCCACCCAGGCCCTATCACAGTAACCCCACATATTTACCCTGCTAATCCCTCTGACACTAAGAGGCAATTTAGCATGGCCAATTCATTTAACCTGCACATCTTTGGACACTAAAGGTCATTTTAGCATGCCAACCTACCTATCCGACACATTTCTGGACACTAAGAGGCAATTTATGATGGCCAATCCTCCTAACCAGCAGATCTTTGGACACTAAGGGACAATTTAGCATGACGAATCTACCTAACCTACACATCTTTGGACAGTAAAGGGCAATTTAGCATGGCCAATCCACCTAACCAGCACATCTTTGCACACCAAGGGGCAATTTAGCATGACCAATCCATCTAACCTGCACATCTTTGCACACCAAGGGGCAATTTAGCATGACCAATCCATCTAACCTGCACGTCTTTGGACACTAAGGGGCAATTTAGCATGGCCAATCCACCTAACCTGCACATCTTTGATCACTAAGGGGCAATTTAGCATGGCCAATCCATCTAACCTGCACATCTTTGGACAGTAAGGAGCAATTTAGCATGGCCAATTGACTTAACCTGCACATCTTTGGACACTAAAGGGCAATTTAGCATGGCCAATCCACCTAACTGACACATTTCTGGACACTAAGGGGCAATTTAGCATGGCCAGTCCAACTAACCAGCACATCTTTGGACACTAAGGAACAATTTACATGGCCAATCCACCTAACCTACACATCTTTGGACACTAAGGGGCAATTTATCATGGCCAATCCACCTAACCAGCACATCTTTGGACACCAAGGGGCAACTTAGCATGACCAATCCACCTAACCTGCACATCATTGGACACTAAGGGGCAGTTTAGCATGGCCAATCCATCTAACTTGTACATCTTTGGACACTAAAGGACAACTTAGCATGGCCAATCCATCTAACCTGCGCATCTTTGGACAGTAAATGGCAATTTAGCACGGCAAATCCACATAACCTGCACATTTTTGGACACTAAGGGACAATTTAGCAAGGCCAATCCACCTAACCTACACATCTTTAGACACTAAGGGGTAATTTACCTGGCCAACTTGGGTTACAGGAAGAGGACCAGAGTGGGATCGTGGTCGGTGCTGACTCGATGGGCTGAGTGGCCTCCTTCTGCACTGCAGCTAGCCGTTAACGCACTCGAGAGAGCAGCAACTGACTTTGAATCGGCTGGGCGTTGATTCCTTACGAACACAGCCTTGATGGGTCACTTCCCTCCAAGGATATCAGTATATGGGAAACGTGTGTTGCCTGCGAATGAATCAGAGACATCAATACGGTGTTGGCCGCATGGCGAGGGGGGCTCTCGTTCTCAAGGAGAGAAGCCCGTGATTCTATTTCCATGAGTCTCCGAATATGCAGGCAATAGAAGGATGTGGAGCAAGGGGAGGTAGAAGGAGGGATGTTTTTGCTTCAGCACAACTCGACGGGCCGAAGGGCCTGTTCCTGTGCCGGACTGTCCTGTGATTTTTCCAGGGTGGAGTGGGTGTGGTGAAAATTTGCCATTCTGCTGTGTCTCACGGTGTTTGCCACGGGCATTGGGAGAGAACCCACTCTGGGCCATCTGTAACGGGGGAGAGGTGACTGGCTTCTTCCCTTGACAACAGGAAACTTCTCATTGTGTGGCCAACACCGTGTCGATTTCCTCTGATCTCAACCGCAGACAGCACACGCGACGCTTCCCGTGTGCTCACACCCACGAAGGGAAGTGATCGGTCAAGGCTGCTTTCCTGAGGACTCAGTGTCCAGCCGGTTCACACTGCTCTCTTGGGTGTGCATCTTTGGAAGGTGAGAGAGAGCAGGAGGGAATACCACGTAGGGAAAATGTGTGGACTCGGCACAGACAGTGATCTAAGCTGGGTATCGAACACGGCTTCGTGGCGCAGAGCTAACCACCGTACCACCCGCTTCAATGCTCCAGCCCCGTTCAGTTGCTTGCAGTGGAGTGTTGCACCAAGGAAAAACTGTCAGAATCGCAGGACAAAGAGATCCGTCACTCCAAGGCGAGAGGTTATGATGGCACATTAACAGTCTGTGACTGAGTGTATTGGCTGTTGAACTACACGTTGCATAACGTTGCATAACTTTAACAACACACTGTTGACATTAGTATTGCATCAGTGAGGCTCGCTGACAACTCAGGAGAGTTCCGGAGGTGCTGAACCTACCCTTGGGGCCGAGACACTGTGTTGAAATATTTCCATGACTTATATCACCAAACAAAGGCTGGGCATGGAATCTTACAGCTCTCTCACAGCTCTCAGCTCTTCTTCCCTTGAGGTGATCCCACCTCAATCAGTTTGAAAGAATTGCCACATCCTACAATCTAGTTCCCCCCGCACAGTGTCTAAAGATGTATACGTTAGGTGGATTGGCCATGCTAAATGGGCCCTTAGTGTCCAAAGATGTGCAGGTTAGATGGATTGGCCATGCTAAATTGCCCCTTAGTGACCCAAAGATGTGCAGGTTAGGTGGATTGGCCATGCTAAATTGCCCTTAAGTGTCCCAAAGATGTGCAGGTTAGGTGGATTGGCCATGCTAAATTGCCCTTAAGTGTCCCAAAGGTGTGCAGGTTAGATGGATTGGCCTTCTAAATGGGCCTTTAGTGTCCAAAGATGTGCAGGTTAGGTGGATTGGCCATGCTAAATTGCCCCTTAGTGACCCAAAGATGTGTAGGTTAGGTGGATTGGCCATGCTAAATTGCCCTTAAGTGTCCCAAAGATGTGTAGGTTAGGTGGATTAGCATGCTAAATTGCCCCTTAGTGTCCAAAGATGTGTAGGTTAGGTAGATTGGCCATGCTAAATTGCCCCTTAGTGTCCAAAGATGTGTAGGTTGGGTGGATTGGTCATGCTAAATTGCCCCTTAGTGTCCAAAGATGTGTAGGTTAGGTAGATTGGCCATGCTAAATTGCCCCTTAGTGTCCAAAGATGTGTAGGTTAGGTGGATTGGCCATGCTAAATTACTCCTTAGTGTCAGAGGGATTAGCAGGGTAAATATGTGGGCTTACTGTGATAGGGCCTGGGTGGGGATTGTGGTTGGTGCAGGCTCGATGGGTTGAATGGCCTCCTTCTGCACTGCAGGGATTCAATGAATTTCTGACTTGCAGTTTGCTAGTTGACAACTCACCCAAGAGAGCAGCGACCGGTTTGAATCGGCTGGACACTGAGTCCTCAGGAAAGCGGCCTTGACCGATCACTTCCCTCCATGGGTGTGAGCACACGGGAAGCGTCGCGTGTGCTGTCTGCAGTTGAGATCAGAGGAAATCGACACAGTGTTGGTCTCACGGTGAGAAGTTTCCTGTTGTCAAGGGAAGAAGCCAGTCACCTCTCCCCCGTTACAGACGGCCCAGAGTGGGTTCTCTCCCACTGCCCATGGCAAACACCGTGAGACACAGCAGAACGGCAAATTCACACCACACCCACTCCACCCTGGAAAAATCACAGGACAGTCTGGCACAGGAACAGGCCCTTCGACCCATCGAGTTGTGCTGAAGTAAAAACATCCCTCCTTCTACCTCCCCTTGCTCCACATATTTCTATTGCCTGCATATTCGTAGACTCATGGAAATAGAATCACAGGCTTCTCTCCTTGAGAACGAGAGCCCCCCTCGCCACGCGGCCAACACCGTATTGATGTCTCTGATTCAATCGCAGGCAACACACGTTTCCCATGTACTGATATCCTTGGAGGGAAGTGACCCATCAAGGCTGCGTTTGTAAGGAATCAACGCCCAGCCAATTCAAAGTTGGTCGCTGCTCTCTCGAGTGCGTTAATGGCTAGCTGCAGTGCAGGAGGAGGCCGTTCAGCGCATCGAGTCGGCACCGACCGCGATCCCACCCAGGTCCTCTTCCTGTAACTCCTCGTTGAATCCCCGCTCATGATTGTAAAGGGCAATTTGCCACGACCGATCCCATTTGACCAGCTCACCTTTGGACTGTGGGAGGCAACCAAAGCACTCGGAGGAAACCCGCGCAGACACGGGGAGAGCATGCAAACTCCACGCAGGCGGCTGCCCGAGGCTGGGAATCGAAGCCAGGTCCCTGGCGCGGAGTTGCCACCATGCCACCCATTTATGTGCATATCTGAAAGCCTCTTAAACCATCCCCCCAGGCCCCATCGTATCTACCTCCACCCTGGCATTGCGTTCCTCTCCCTATGTGAAAAAAAAACTTGCCCCTCCTTTAGATAACACAGGTGCTTAGCACTCTTGCCTCACAGCGCCAGGTTCGATTCCGGGCTTGGGTCACTGTCTGTGCGCAGTCTGCACATTCTCCCGGTGTCTGCGTGGGTTTCCCCGGAGGGGCTGTTGCGTTTTCCAGTGCGAAAGATTGGTCATGCCGAATTACCCCTAGTGTCCGGGGGAGGGTCGGGGTGGGGGAATAGAATAGCAGAGTAAATATATGCCGTTATGAGACTAGGGTTTGGGTGGGATTGTAGATGGATTGATGGCCTCCTGTCGGGATTCTATGACCCTTGCCCACGCACTCAAACTTATCTATGTCCCTTCCAGCGTCCTCTGCACACTTTGCTCTACCACGCCTTCACTGTGCCCTCTGCGAATTTTGACTCCGAGTCACCTATGTAACTAGCAACAGTCACACCCTGGCATCAATAACGCATTTCGACAGGTCCAATGCATGCGGGAGTTGCACAGTAAATGGTAGAACCCTTCGGAGTATTAATCGGTAGAGGGATCTGGGCGTACACGTCCACCGATTACCGGAAGTGGCAACGCAGGCGGAGAAGGCAGTCAAGGAGGCAGACGGCACGCTTTGCCTTCATCGGCCGAGTTTAAAAATTGGCAGGCCAGGTTTTACAGAACCTTAGTTGGATTGAAGGTGATTTAGCTAATTGGATTAGGAATTGGCTGGCTGATAGAAGACAGAGGGTGGTGGTTGATGGAAATTATTCATTGTGGAGTTAGGTTACAAGTGGTGTACCTCAGGGATCTTTTTTGGGACCCCTGCTGTTTGTAATTTTTATAAATGATCTGGATGAGGGTATTGAAGGATGGATTAGTAAATTTGCAGATGACACCAAAGTCGGTGGAGTGGTAGATAGTGAAGAGGGGTGTTATACTTTGCAGAGAGACTTGGACAAGTTGCAGAGCTGGGCCGAGAGGTGGCAAATGGAGTTTAATGTGGAAAAGTGTGAGGTAATGCACTTTGGCAGGAACAATAAATGTGTAGAGTATAGGGCTAATGGTAGAACTCTTAATAGTGTTGAAGAACAGACGGATCTTGGTGTGTATGTGCATAGATCCCTGAAAGTTGGCAGTGAAGTCGATAAGGTTGTTAAGAAGGCATACGGAGTCTTAGCTTTTATTGGTAGGGGAATTGAATTTCAGAGCCACAACGTCATGTTGCAACTGTACAAAACTCTAGTGCGGCCGCACTTGGAGTATTGTGTACAGTTCTGGTCCCCGCATTATAAAAAAGATGTGGAGGCATTGGAGAGGGTACAGAGGAGGTTTACCAGGATGTTGCCTGGTATGGAGGGCAGGTCTTATGAAGAGAGGCTGAGGGATTTGAGGTTGTTTTCGTTAGAAAGAAGGCGGCTAAGAGGAGACCTTATGGAAACATATAAGATGATTAGAGGTTTAGTTAGGGTGGACAGTGATAGTCTTTTTCCTAGGATGGAGAAAGCTAGCACGAGGGGACATAGCTTTAAATTAAGGGGTGGTAGTTATAGGACGGATGTCAGAGGTAGGTTCTTTACCCAGAGGGTGGTAAGGGTATGGAATGCCCTGCCTGCTGCAGTTGTAGATGCGCCAAGTTTGGTGGCGTTTAAGAGGTTAGTAGATAAGTTTATGGACGAAAAGGGAATGGTTTAGGTTAGAGGGTCATTGCTTTTTCTTAATTGGTCGGCGTAACATCGAAGGCCGAAGGGCCTGTTCTGCGCTGTAATGTTCTATGTTCTATGTTCTATGTTCTTAGTTAAGGCCGCCTTTAGAACACAGCATTCAATTCTGGTCTCCGCACTGCCGGAAGGATGTGGAGGCTTTGGAGAGAGTTACAGACAAGATTTTCCAGGATGTTGCTGCCCGGGTACGGAGGGCATTAGCTACGAGGGGAGGCCGGAGAAACTTGGTTTGGTCTCACTGGAGGTTGAGGGGAGACCTGATAGAAGTCTACAAGAATGGATAGTCAGAAGCTTTTTCCCCAGGGTGGAAGGATCCATTACTAGGGGGTATTGGTTTAAGGTGCATGGGGAAAAGTTTGGAGGAGATAGGCGAGGCAAGTTTTTTTTACACAAAGGGTGGTAGGACTTGCTTCCCTTGGAGGTGGTGAGAGCAAGTACTATAGCAGCATTTAACAGCCAGTTAGATACACAAGTAGGATGGGAATGGAAGGGTACGGGCTCCGTAAGCGCAAAAGATTTTAATGTAGGCAGGCATCAGGATTGGCACAGGCTTGGGGAGTGGGGGGGACGAAGGGCCCGATTCTGTGCTGTTTTTTTGTTCCCTATCGGGCATATTTCTGTCCACTGGTGAGCAGGAGGAAGTTTAGTCAGCACCCAGGGGTGAGAGGGAGCTGGCATCATCAGGGGTGGGGAGGAAGTCAAAATTTTTCGAGTTTCCTCGTTCCTACCGGGCAATCCTACAAAAAAAAAGGAACGAAAGTTGTCCTTTGTGTGAAGAGCAGAGAAAGGACTATCCCTTTAAGATGTAGGCCTTAAATTTTTACCCGTAGGGTGGGGACACTGTACACGGGGTGATGAGCGAGTGCCAAAGACGCTTAGCAATCCGCCAACAGCCGAACATGATTTCACACTAGCTGGACAATTAACGGGCAGATAAAATGGCATCTTAAGGCCAGTTGCCTTCTTAATAGGCGTAGTGGCCTGTTGCGTTGTCAATGGGCTTGCTCTTAACTCTAGCAGTGACCGGGCAACAAGGTGACATCCAGGTTCCAAGGGCTGTTGGATCTGAGTGTCACCCGGGCGTGACTCGCTCAGCATCGTTTGCGAGATAAGGGGGGACAGAGGAGGGCTGGTTCGGGCCTAATGTCACTGAGATACGACCTGCCCAAGATGGCTGCCCTCGCTATGCATCAGACAGAAGGAGAAGTGACGCCAGCGTATCGGGAAATGTGCCAAGGCTTGGAGACCCTCAGTAAGAAAAATAAAGCTCGGAGTTTGGAGGTAGGGGGGGGATCTCATTGCCAACTCCAATAGAGTGGGAGAGCAGGCTGGATAACTATCCGGGGAAATGGGTACAGCTCCTGGGGAAGTCCCACTCCAAGGAAGTAGAAGACTCACATATGCACACACACACACACACACACACATGCACATGCACACACACACATGCACACACACACATGCACACACACGCGCACACTCACACGCACACACACACACTCACACGCACACTCACACGCACACACGCACACTCACACGCACACACGCGCACACACACTGACACGCACACACACATACGCACATACACACACAAACACACACACACATACACACCCCTCACACATTGTATACACACACACTCACACATACACTCCCTCACACACACAAAACCATAGTATACACACACACTCACACATACACTCCCTTACACACACACACACGCACACACACATACAAACATATACACACACATATACACACACATACCTCCCTCACACACATACAAACACCTTATACACATGCAACATACACACGCACGCAGGCACACACACACACACTCACACATCTCCCTCACACACATACACACACACACACACACTCCTCACACACACACATTGTACACACACACACGCTCACACATACACTCTCTCTCACACACACACACTCACACACACACATACACCTCCCTCACACACACACACGCACCCCCTCACACACACAAATACCCTTACACACATGCACACACACATGCACACACACACACATACAAACACCCTCACACACACATGCACATCCCTCACACACACACACATCGTACACACACACATTCACGCATACACTCCTTCACACACACACACACACACACACACACACACACATGCATCCCCTCACACACACAAACACCCTTACACACACACGCACACTCACTCACACATACTCTCTCTTGCTCTCCCCCCAATTCCTCTCCTCACACAATCCCTATATCTTCCCCAACCCTTTACACATACTCTCTCTACTCACTCCTCTCTCTCTCTCTCTCTCTCCCCCCCCACCACTCCTTACACACTCTCTTCTCCAACCCCTCACACACACTGTCTCTCCCCCCCACCCCTTACGCACTCCCTTCTTTGGAACGGTGGTTAGCACTGCTGTTTCAAAGCACCAAGGGCCTGGGTTCGATTCCCGGCTCAGGTCACTGTCTGTGTAAAGTCTGCACATTCTCCCCGTGTCTGCATGGGTTTCCTCTGGGTGCTCCGGATTCCTCCTACAATCCAGAGATGTGTAGGTTAGGTTGATTGGCCATGCTAAATTGATCCTAGTATCAATAGGTAGAGGGATCAGTGGGTAAATATGTAGGGATATGGGGGTGGGGCCTGGGTGGGATTGTGGTCAGTGCAGAGTTGATGGGCCAAATGGCCTCTTTTTGTACTATGGCATCTTTCTCAATCTCTGTCTCCCCCTCTCTCTTCCCCCACCGCCTCTCACACCCTCTTTCTCTTCCCTGACCGTTTACACACTCTCTTCCCCGACCCTCAGGCACATTCTCTCTCTCTTCCCCAACCCCTCACACACATTCTCTCTCTCTTCCCTGACCTTTCACACACTATCTCTCTGTCTTCCCTTACCCCTCTCTCTCTTTCTCTCTTTCCCTACCCCTCACACTCTCTCTCTCTCTCTCTCTTCCTTGACCCCTCACACTCTCCCTCTCTCTCTCTCTTTCCTGACCCTCACACTCTCCCTCTCTCTCTCTCTTCCTTGACCCCTCACACTCTCCCTCTCTCTCTCTCTCTTTCCTGACCCCTCACACTCTCCCTCTCTCTCTCTCTCTCTTCTTGACCCCTCACACTCTCCCTCTCTCTCTTCCCTGACCCCTCACACTCTCCCTCTCTCTCTGTCTTCCTTGATCCCTCACACTCTCCCTCTCTCTTCCCTGACCTTTCACACACTATCTCTCTGTCTTCCCTTACCCTTCTCTCTCGATCTCTCTCTCTCTCTCTCCCCCCCTATCCCTCACACACACACACTCTCTCTCTCTCTCTTTTCCCTGATCCCTCACACTCTCTCTCTCTTCCCTGACCCCTCACACTCTCCCTCTCTCTCTTCCCTGACCCCTCACACACTCTCTCTCTTTTCCTGACCCCTCACACGCTCTTCCTCTCTTCCCCTACCCCTCATACACTCTCTCATTATTAAGGACAATGTGTTGACACATTATTTCTCAACATTCGATTGCATTATTTCCCCATGTGTCCAGCTCCAAACGTCAGTACCTGTGCGATTTCAAAGTGAAATATATTTGGCACTCATTCAAACAACGAATATTGACTCATTAGACAATTATTATGCAACTCAAGCATGTTAGAACAGGAGCTGTAGAGATTCACTGACAGGATTTGGAACAGAAGTGGGTAAATTACTATACAGATGAGACCTCATCGTGGTAGATCGAGATCATTACTCACTGCTTCAAACAAAGCTAAGGCCATTTATGGATTTAGATCCAAGGGTCAAAGAACAAAGAACAAAACAGCATGGGAAACAGGCCCTTTGGCCCAACGAGCCCGTGCTGCCACCCCGATGTTCCCACCTCTACCTGTGACCCCTGTCCATGTTTATAGATCTATGGATTAAAAACCAAATTTGAGACAATTTAGGGAGAATTTGTTCTGCCAATCAGCCTAAGAGCACATCGTTGGGATGTGGGAGGAAACCGGAGCACCCGGAGAAAACCCACACAAGCACGGGGAGAATGCGTAAACTCCCACAGGCCCAAATCCACACAGCACAGCGATAGTCACTGAGCTGTCATGTTGCCCATCAAATGCTCCAGGTCAAGCGTACACTAACAACATGAAGATCTAAAGAATTTATACCGAACATCTCCAACGGTGAAAATGAACACAGAACATAAAGGGTGGGATTTTCCAGCTTCACTCGCCCCAGAGCTGTAAAATTCTGTCCAAGTTCAACGGGCATTACTGTTGTCTGTCCCTCGTCCAATTCCCATGGCAGGCAGAGTCCACCCACAGCATGGCACAGTAGATAGCACTGCTGCTGCACAGTGCCAGGGAACAGGGTTCAATTCCCATCTTGGGAATTGAAGTTTGCACATTGTCCTCGCTGTCTGTATGAAGTTTGCACATTGTCCTCTTCTCTGCATGGGTTTCCCTCTGGGTGCTCCGGCCTCCTCCCACAGTCCAAAGATGTGCAAGTTAGGTGGATTGACCATGCTAAATTGCATCCTTTCCAGATGTATCACAGCTTGGTAAGGCTCCTGCTCTGCCCAATAGCTCAAAAAAACTACAAAGAGTCACGAATGAAGCCCAGTCCATCACATAACCAGCCTCGCATCCATTGACTCTGTCTGTATTAACCACTGCATTGGAAAAAGCAACCAGCATAAGGGCCCCATGCAACCCACAGAGTAAACAGAGTTAAGCTTTTTCCTAGGATGAACTCGAATAGCACGAGGGGTCACGGGCTTAGAGTGAGGGGGGGGTAAGGTATAATTTGGATGCTAGAGGGAGTTTTTTCACACAGAGGGTGGTGGGGGTATGGAATGCGCTGCCAAGTAAAGTGGTGGAGGCAGGTACTCTGGAGTTATTTAAGAAATACTTAGATGGGCACATGAACAGAATGGGAATGGAGGGGTATAGAAAACTGATTTAAAATAGGGATCATGAGCCTTGGGAGTCCCTGGGAAGTGTGTAAATAGATGATGATATTGATGTACTTGTTTTTATCCTACAGGTGCTTTGGTCCACCTTGTTGTCTAACAAGGGGCATACACGCGATGGGTTGTGAGAGGCTGCTCTTGGATTTTTTTTCAAGAGTATCCTAGTGCTTCACGTCGTTAGTGTACGCTTGACCTGGACCATTTGATGGGCAACACGACAGCTCAGTGACTATCGCTGTGCTGTGCAGATACATGGATTTGGGGCCTGTGTCTGTGGGAGTTTGCGCATTCTCCCCGTGCTTGCGTGGGTTTTCTCCGGGTGCTCCGGTTTCCTCCCACATCCCAAAGATGTGCTCTTAGGCTAATTGGCAGAACAAATTCTCCCTAAATTGTCTCAAATTTGGTTTTTAATCCATAGATCTATAAACATAGACTGGGATCGCGGGTAGAGGTGGGAACATCAGAGTGGCGGCGCGTTCGTTGGGCCGAAGGGCCTGTTTCCCGTGCTGTTTTGTTCTTTGTTCTTCTTTATTCTCTCTTCCATCTTCTTCCGTCAGGAAAAAGGCACAAAAATCTGAGATCACGTACCAACCCACTCAAGAACATCTTCCCTGCTGCCGTCAGACTTTTGAATGGATCTACCGCGCATTAAATTGATCTTTCTCTACACCCTAGCTATGACTGTAACCCTACATGCTGCACTCTCTTGGTTCCTTCTCTATGAAAGGTATGCTTTGTCCGTACAGCATGCAAGAAACAATATTTTTCATCGTACTCCAAGACAAACCAAACCCTAGCTATGACTGAACACTACATTCAGCACACTCTCCTTTTGTTTCCCTTGGGCACTCTATGAAGGGTATGCCTTGTCTGTACACCGCACAAGAAACAAACTTTTCACTGTATCCCAATACATGTGACAATAATAAATCAAACAATACTTTTCACTGTATCCCAATACATGTGATAATAATAAATCAAACAATACTTTTCACTGTATCCCAATACATGTGACAATAATAAATCAAACAATACTTTTCACTGTACCCCAGTACATGTGACAATAATAAATCAAACAATACTTTTCACTGTATCCCAATACATGTGACAATAATAAATCAAACAATACTTTTCACTGTATCCCAATACATGTGACAATAATAAATCAAACAATACTTTTCACTGTATCCCATTACATGTGATAATAATAAATCAAATCAAATCAAAGAAAGACTTGCTAAGGGAGGTTGTGAGTGGGAAAAGTTTACTGCAGCAATTACGATGATATCACGAACCGCAATTAGGTGGGGAAGTTGCGAGAAAATTGGGAAGAGGTTTGTGTGGCAACATGAGGGCAGGATGTGAGCTGTACAACGACAGCAGCTGCAGCTCAGCCTCGGGTGAGCTTCCCTCTGTAGCGGGATAAGGTGGTCTCAACTTCCCACACAGTCACAACCAACTCGCCAACACAAAAAAACTCCCTGCTGCTTTCTGATCTGAAACTGGGTCACTCAGAGATGCAGCAACCCTCTGAGCTGCTCTTGGATGGCAGGGTGACACAGTGGGTCAGCACTGCCGCCTCACATCGCCAGGAGTCACAGGTTCAATTCCAGCCTCGGGTCACTGTCTGTGCGGAGTCAACGCGTTCTCCCCATGTCTGCGTGGGTTTCCTCCCGGTCTCTGGTTTCATCCCACTGTGCGAAAAAAGATGCTGGTTTGACTGCTGAATTCTCCCTCAGACAGGAGTGTGGCGACGAGGGGATTTTGACAGTAACTTCATCGCAGTGTTAATGTGAACCTATTTGTGACAAATAAACTTTCTTCCCCACATTGTGTGATTTCAATTGGGGCTGAAGGTATCGATGGGGGGAACATGGGTTGAGGACTTTGCTGTAATTTCTCCAGGGACTACCATGATGTCGTTATGAATGCTTGGCTGAGTTTCAAAAACAAAATGTATCTCACTTGGCCATTTCAGAAGGTAGTTGAGAATAAAACCACATTGCGTGGCTCTGGATTCTTATGAAGGCCAGACCAGGGTAAGGAGGGCAGATTTCCTTCCCTCAAGGACTTTAGTGAACCAGGTGGACTTTATGATGATCCATTGTTGAGACATAGAACATAGAACATAGAACATAGAACATTACAGCACAGAACAGGCCCTTCGGCCTTCGATGTTGTGCCGACCAAAATAAAAAGCAATGCCCCTCCAAACTAAACCATTCCCTTCTCTTCCATATACTTATCAATTAACCTCTTAAACGCCACCAAACTTGGCGCATCTACAACAGAAAATATACAACAGACCAATATCAATTTATCAATTACTTGAATTTAAGTTCCCCATCTACTCTGAACTCACATCCCCAAAGCTTTCATCCCTTGTTTAGGAGAGGCAATGGCCAGAAACACAGTTAATGTTCTGGGGGACCCGGCTTCAAATCCCGCCACGGCAGATGGTGGAATTTGAATTCAATAAAAAAATCTGGAATTAAGAATCTACTGATGAAACCATTGTCGGAAAAACCCACCTGGTTCCCTTTAGGGAAGGAAATCTACCGTCCTGACCCCACCTGGTCTATATGTGACTCCAGAGTCACAGCAACGTGCCTTGATTCCCAACTGCCTTCTGATGTGGCTTTGCAAGCCACTCAGTTAGAGATGGATAACAAATCTCTATGAATTGGGGTGGCAGAGTGGTTAGCATGGCTGCCTCACAGTGCCAGGGACCCGGGTTTGATTCCCAGCTGGGGTAACTGTCTGTGTGGAATCGGCACATTCTCCCCATGTCTGAGTGGGCTTCGTCTGATTGTGCTCCAGTTCCGCTCCCCCCCCCTCCAACACTCCAAAAAGGATTGGAGTGTCGGAGGGGTTGGATTAGTAGAGTAAATTTGTGAGGTTAAAGGGATGGGGACTGGGTGCGATTGTGTTGATGCAGGCTCAATGGGCCAAATGGCCTCCTTCTGCACAGTACACATTCTACGATTTTATGACTCACATGGGTGAGTTATCATTCCTCTTCTGACTTGTTAGCTCTGTCAATGTCCGTATTCTGTGTAAAACAAGAGGAATCTAACACAATCAAGGTGTCTAACAGCCAGAAGGTTTGAATGGCGTCACAACAATAATCTCTCCCCCAATGTCAACACAACAAGGGAGATTGTCATCAACTTCAGGGAGCAAAAAGGAAAACATCCCCCTGTCTACATCAACAGGGATGAAGTAGAAATGGTCGAAAGCTTCAGGATTTTAGGTGACCAGATCACCAACAATGTGTCCTGTTCCCCCCCCTCTCCCCCTCCCCGCCACGCTGACACGATAGTTAAGAAAGTCCACCAACGCCTCTACTTTCTCAGGTGGGTAAGGAAATTTGGCATGTCTGCTATGACTCTCACCAACCTTTACAGATGCACTGTAGAAACCATCCTTTCTGGATGTATTACGGCTTGGTATGGTCTCCTGTTCTGACCAAGACCACAAGAAAATACAGAAGATCATAAAAGTAGCCCAGTCTATCACACAAACCAGCCTCCCATCCATTGACTCTGTCTACACTTCCCGCTGCCTCAGGAAAAGCAGCCGGCATAATCAAGGACCCCACGCAACCCGGACATTCTCTCTTCCAATTTCTTCCATCTGGAAAAAGACACAAAAGTCTTGGGGTCACGTACCACACGACTCAAGAACAGCTTCTTCCCTGCTGCTGTCAGGCTTTTAGAACATAAAACATAGAACATAGAACATTACAGCACAGAACAGGCCCTTCGGCCTTCGATGTTGTGCCGACCAAAATAAAAAGCAATGCCCCTCCAAACTAAACCATTCCCTTCTCTTCCATATACTTATCAACTAACCTCTTAAACGCCACCAAACTTGGCGCATCTACAACAGCTGCAGGCAGGGCATTCCACTCCCTAATCACTCTTTGAGTAAAGAACCTACCTCTGATATCCGTCCTATAACTCATACCCCTTAATTTAAAGCTGTGTCCCCTCGTGCTAGCTTTCTCCATCCTAGGAAAAAGGCTATCACTGTCCACCCTATCTAAACCTCTAATCATCTTATATGCTTCAATAAGATCCCCTCTTAGCCGCCTCCTTTCTAACGAAAACAACCTCAAATCCTTCAACTCTCTTCATAGGACCTGCCCTCCATACCAGGCAACATCCTGGTAAACCTCCTCTGTACCCTCTCCAATGCCTCCACATCTTTCTTATAATGTGGGGACCAGAAATGCACACAATACTCCAAGTGCGGCCGCACTAGAGTTTTGTACAGTTGCAACATGATGCTGCGGCTCCTAAATTCAATCCCCCTACCAATAAAAGCTAAGACTCCATATGCCTTCTTAACAACTTTATCCACTTGACTGCCTACTTTCAGGGATCTATTGACACATACACCAAGATCCTTCTGTTCCTCAACACTATTAAGAGCCCTACCATTAGCCCTATACTCTACACATTTATTGTTCCTGCCAAAGTGCATTACCTCACATACCTTTTGAATGGACGTAGCTCGCATTAGGTTGATCTTTCTCTACACCCTAGCTATGACTGTAACACTACATTCTGCACCCTCTCCTTTCCTTCTCCCTGATGTAGTCTAAGAACAGTATGTTATTTCTGAATAATGCCGACAAATCTTTGAACACTAAGGGGCAATACTTTTCACTGTATCCCAGTACATGTGACAATACTAAATCAAACAATACTTTTCACTGTATCTCAATACATGTGACAATAATAAATCAAACAATACTTTTCACTGTATCTCAATACATGTGACAATAATAAATCAAACAATACTTTTCACTGTATCGCAGTACATGTGACAATAATAAATCAAACAATACTTTTCACTGTATCCCGATACACGTGACAATAATAAATCAAACAATACTTTTCACTGTATCCCAATACACGTGACAATAATAAATCAAACAATACTTTTCACTGTATCCCAATACATGTGACAATAATAAATCAAACAATACTTTTCACTGTATCCCAGTACAATAATAAATCAAACAATACTTTTCACTGTATCCCAGTACAATAATAAATCAAACAATACTTTTCACTGTATCCAATACATGTGACAATAATAAATCAAACAATACTTTTCACTGTATCCCAATACATGTGACAATAATAAATCAAACAATACTTTTCACTGTATCCCAATACATGTGACAATAATAAATCAAACAATACTTTTCACTGTATCCCAGTACATGTGACAATAATAAATCAAACAATACTTTTCACTGTATCCCAATACATGTGACAATAATAAATCAAACAATACTTTTCACTGTATCCCAGTACATGTGACAATAATAAATCAAACAATACTTTTCACTGTATCCCAGTACATGTGACAATAATAAATCAAACAATACTTTTCACTGTATCCCAATACATGTGACAATAATAAATCAAACAATACTTTTCACTGTATCCCAATACATGTGACAATAATAAATCAAACAATACTTTTCACTGTATCCCAATACATGTGACAATAATAAATCAAACAATACTTTTCACTGTATCCCAATACACGTGACAATAATAAATCAAACAATACTTTTCACTGTATCGCAGTACATGTGACAATAATAAATCAAACAATACTTTTCACTGTATCCCGATACACGTGACAATAATAAATCAAACAATACTTTTCACTGTATCCCAATACACGTGACAATAATAAATCAAACAATACTTTTCACTGTATCCCAATACATGTGACAATAATAAATCAAACAATACTTTTCACTGTATCGCAGTACATGTGACAATAATAAATCAAACAATACTTTTCACTGTATCCCAATACATGTGACAATAATAAATCAAACAATACTTTTCACTGTATCCCAATACATGTGACAATAATAAATCAAACAATACTTTTCACTGTATCGCAGTACATGTGACAATAATAAATCAAACAATACTTTTCACTGTATCCCAATACATGTGACAATAATAAATCAAACAATACTTTTCACTGTATCCCGATACATGTGACAATAATAAATCAAACAATACTTTTCACTGTATCCCAGTACATGTGACAATAATAAATCAAACAATACTTTTCACTGTATCCCAATACATGTGACAATAATAAATCAAACAATACTTTTCACTGTATCCCAATACATGTGACAATAATAAATCAAACAATACTTTTCACTGTATCCCAATACACGTGACAATAATAAATCAAACAATACTTTTCACTGTATCCCAATACATATGATAATAATAAATCAAATCAAGTCAAAACCAGATCAAGGGAGAATGTGATTCACCCAGAGGGTGGAACACAAGGGCTGGGAAGATTTCAGTTGAAACTCTCAACTGAGAGAGAAACAGTTTCCAGATCAGTGTGTGCATCACATTGGAATGCAGTGAACGCAGAGTGAGAAATTTCACAACGCCAGGTTAAAATCCAACAGGTTTATTGGTAGGAAACCCTAAACGTAAATAGCTCGCGCTCCCAAATAAACCTGTTGGGACTCTAACCTGATGCTCTGAGACTTCTTACTGTGTTTCCCACAGTCCAACGCCGGTATCTCCACGTGAACACAGTGAAGCAGGGCAGACAATAACTCTCACCACCGTTGACCCACATTTGGACTAGTAACGAATGAGTTGGGCCAATCATAGCGGTCCAAGTTCCACTCCCGGACCCAGGGCACAGTCAGACATGCAGCACTAACAGAGTGCCACACTGTCACAATTGCCACATGATCGTACCTACAGGGCAGGTACGATGATTGCCACCTACAGGGCAGAAGGAGGCCATTCAGCCCATCGGGTCTGCATCAACTTTCTAGCAAGCTTCCCACCGAGACCCCATGACTCATGTATTTCACCCATTAATTCCCCAAACTCACACATCTTTGGACACTAAGGGGCAATTTAGCATGGTCAATCCCCAAATCCGCACATCTTGATTGCTGCTTAGTGTCCAAAGATGTGCAGGTTAGGTGGATTGGCCATGCTAAATTGCCCCGTAGTGTCTAAAGATGTGTAGGTTAGGGTGGATTGGCCATGCCAAATTGCCCCTTAGTGTCCAAAGATGTGTAGGTTAGGTGGATTGGCCATGCTAAATTGTCGCTTAATGCTCAAAGAGTTGCACGTTTGGGAGGATTGGTGGCAAATTTGTGGGGCTACAGGACGGGCATGGGTGGGACATTCTGTCAGAAAATCGGTACAGATTTGATGGGCCGAATGGCCTCCCTCTACGCTGTAAGGATTCAGTGGTTTAATGTCACATCGGTCTCCTCTTACGCGCTGGGCCCAAATTTCAATTCATGGGACCTCTTTAGCAAACGGATTCCAACGTGGGCCCCTATAATGTTCATTGAAACCCCAACTCCTCCGGCAAAGCGGGAAGCAAAATTCCACAGAGCCAGCTGAGAAAGCTGGTTTGGTGTGAGATTGCTGAGTTCGTAGGGAAACAGCGAGTGGCTCTGCTTCCTTCGCTGTGTCATCCCAGTGGAAGGAAGTTTATGCGCAGTTGAAACCAGAACTCGCTCAGCGATACTGGGCTACATGGTTCTGGGTTAGAAGACCTTCATTGTTTGCATGTTTCGCAAGAACGTCCCTGTGTGTGTGTGTGTGTGTGTGTGTGTGTGTGAGAGTGTGTGAGAAAGACACATTTCCAGACCTGTGTCATCCCAAATTGAGGCCTCAGGGAATGTTGTCTTAAATAAGCCCTTCCTCTCACAGCATAGAATCCCTACGGTGCAGAATGAGACCATTCAGCCCATCGAGTCTGCATCTATCACAATCCATACAGATCCTATCTCCATAACCCCATGTATTCAGCACCGCTAGTCTCCCTGCCACTAAGCGGCAATTTAACATGGCCAATCCACATAACCTACAAATCTTCAAACACTAAGGGGCAATTTAGCATGGCCAATCCATCTAACCCGCACATCTTTGTTCTGCCGTGGAACTGGCTCATGTTGAGGAAACCCACGCAGTCACAGGGAGAATGTGCTGATTCCACACAGTCGGTGACCCGAGGTCGGAATTGAACCCAGCTCCAGTGGGGCAGCAGTGCTAACCACTGTGCCACCATGTTGCCCTTTCGAGTCTCTACAACTGTTTCTCTTTCTTCCCTCACTTTTTGCTTCCAGGTTTCGTGCATTAACTATAAAAAAAAGGAAGCAGAAATGCCACAACATCAATGGGGGCCTGTGTGTCATTGCAAAAGTGATTAAATTCACCCCACTCCTTCCCTCTAACCACGATCACTTTGCCTTTTTTAAATTCTGATCCAATTGCCTCTTGAAAGTTTTTATTATTGAATCAGCTGCCATAAATCGAACAGGCAAAAATAGTCAGACAATAACTCGCTGTATATAGATAGCAAATCTCCTAACCCTGCCTCAGGTTGTGTTACTGATTATCTGACATCTCTGCCTTCCCTCACTCCTAAGGTGGCACAGTCCTTGAGGTTATCTGAATTGGGGCAGTACGGTGGCGCAGTGGTTGGCACTGCTGCCTCACAGCGCCAGAGACACAGGTTCGATCCCCGGCCTGGGTCACTTTCTGGGCACGTTCTCTGCACCCGTGTCTGCATGGGGTTTTTCTGGGTGCTCCAGTTTCTTCCCACACTCTGAAAATGTGTACGTCAGGTGGATTGGCCATGCCAAATTGCCCCTTAGTGTCCAAAGATGTGTAGGTTAGGTGGATTGGCCATGCCAAATTGCCCCTTAGTGTCCCAAAGATGTGCAGGTTAGGTGGATTGGCCATGCTAAATTGCCCCTTGGTGTCCCAAAAATGTGCAGGTTAGGTGGATTGGCCATGCTAAATTACCCCTTGGTGTCCCAAAAATGTGCAGGTTAGGTGGATTGGCCATGCTAAATTGCCCCTTAATGCCCAAAGAGTTGCAAGTTTGGGGGGATTGGTGGCAAATTTGTAGGGCTACAGGACGGGCATGGGTGGGACATTCTGTCAGAAAATCGGTACAGATTTGATGGGCCGAATGGCCTCCCTCTACGCTGTAAGGATTCAGTGGTTTAATGTCACATCGGTCTCCTCTTACGCGCTGGGCCCAAATTTCAATTCATGGGACCTCTTTAGCAAACGGATTCCAACGTGGGCCCCTATAATGTTCGTTGAAACCCCAACTCCTCCGGCAAAGCGGGAAGCAAAATTCCACAGAGCCAGCTGAGAAAGCTGGTTTGGTGTGAGATTGCTGAGTTCGTAGGGAAACAGCGAGTGGCTCTGCTTCCTTCGCTGTGTCATCCCCGTGGAAGGAAGTTTATGCGCAGTTGAAACCAGAACTCGCTCAGCGATACTGGGCTACATGGTTCTGGGTTAGAAGACCTTCATTGTTTGCATGTTTCGCAAGAACGTCCCTGTGTGTGTGTGTGTGTGTGTGTGTGTGTGTATGTGAGTGTGTGTGTGTGTGTGTGTGTGTGTGAGAGTGTGTGAGAAAGACACATTTCCAGACCTGTGTCATCCCAAATTGAGGCCTCAGGGAATGTTGTCTTAAATAAGCCCTTCCTCTCACAGCATAGAATTCTTACAGTACAGAATGAGACCATTCAGCCCATCGAGTCTGCATCTATCACAATCCATACAGATCCTATCTCCATAACCCCATGTATTCAGCACTGCTAGTCTCCCTGCCACTAAGCGGCAATTTAACATGGCCAATCCACATAACCTACAAATCTTCAAACACTAAGGGGCAATTTAGCATGGCCAATCCATCTAACCCGCACATCTTTGTTCTGCCGTGGAACTGGCTCATGTTGAGGAAACCCACGCAGTCACAGGGAGAATGTGCTGATTCCACACAGTCGGTGACCCGAGGTCGGAATTGAACCCAGCTCCAGTGGGGCAGCAGTGCTAACCACTGTGCCACCATGTTGCCCTTTCGAGTCTCTACAACTGTTTCTCTTTCTTCCCTCACTTTTTGCTTCCAGGTTTCGTGCATTAACTATAAAAAAAAGGAAGCAGAAATGCCACAACATCAATGGGGGCCTGTGTGTCATTGCAAAAGTGATTAAATTCACCCCACTCCTTCCCTCTAACCACGATCACTTTGCCTTTTTTAAATTCTGATCCAATTGCCTCTTGAAAGTTTTTATTATTGAATCAGCTGCCATAAATCGAACAGGCAAAAATAGTCAGACAATAACTCGCTGTATATAGATAGCAAATCTCCTAACCCTGCCTCAGGTTGTGTTACTGATTATCTGACATCTCTGCCTTCCCTCACTCCTAAGGTGGCACAGTCCTTGAGATTATCTGAATTGGGGCAGTACAGTGGCGCAGTGGTTGGCACTGCTGCCTCACAGCGCCAGAGACACAGGTTCGATCCCCGGCCTGGGTCACTTTCTGGGCACGTTCTCTGCACCCGTGTGTGCATGGGCTTTTTCTGGGTGCTCCAGTTTCTTCCCACACTCTGAAAATGTGTACGTCAGGTGGATTGGCCATGCCAAATTGCCCCTTAATGTCCCAAAGATGTGCAGGTTAGGTGGATTGGCCATGCTAAATTGTCCCTTGGTGTCCAAGGATGTGCAGATTAGGTGGATTGGCCATGCTAAATTGCCCCTTAGTGTCCAAAGATGTGCAGGTTAGATGGATTGGCCATGCTAAATTGCCCCTCAGATTAACGGGATTATCAAGTAAGCCTGGGTTATAGGGAACGCAGACCCGATGGACAGAATGGCCTCCTTCTGCAATGTAGGAATTCAGTGATTCTTAACATTCGGACAGCGACATTTTACAAATGGAAATGTGTGAATTGAGTTGACAAGCTCTGCAGATTTCATCAGGGGAGGGAGAGAGAATGTAGAAAATTGGATACTGAATTTGAATACTGTGAAATTGGATTAATTTCACAGTATTGTCTTGTGATCCTCAAAACATTGCACTAAGATGTTAACACGGCCGACAAAGATCTGCAATGAATGCTTTAGCTTTTAAAATTGTTTTGCAGTTTTTTAAAAAAATTTTTATTTATTTATTCGTGAGACAAGCAGGCTAAAATTAACACCGCAATGAAGTTGCTGTGAAAATCCCTTTGTCGCCACACTCCTGTTCGGAGGGAGAATTTAGCACCGAACCAGCATGGCTTTCGGGAGGAAACCGGAGCACCCGGAGAAAACCCACACAGACACGGGGAGAACGTGCAGACTCCCGCACAGACAGTGACCCCGAGGCCGGGAATCGAACCCTGGTTCCCTGGCACTGTGAGGCAGCCATGCTGACACGTGCGCTGCAGAGAGAGGGTTCATTTTTGGGACGCTCCACAAAGTTGAACACATCACGCAATCACAAAATTTCCAAACACACAGGAAGTAGCCGGCCCAGCGGGGGTGGGGTGGAGGAGGAGGAGGAGAAGGAGGAACTTGTAGAAAGACATAAAAGCAAGGTTTGAGGACTGGTTGTTCAGATCCACACAGCGATACAACAGCAAACTACTGAGAAACTTCCTAATCACTGTGCAGATTCCAGATATGAGGACTGAAGGTGGAGTTGTAACCATTCCAATGGTTGAGAATGAACCTCGCAGGTAATATCATCAGCTCACTTAAACTCTGAATTCAGTGATCTCTCTCTCTCTCTGTCTGTGTCTCTCTATCTGTGTCTCTCCAACTCTCCCTCTCTCACTATATCTATCTCCCTCATTCTCTCTCTCTCCCTGTCTCTCGATTTCTTGCTCTCTCACACTTTTTCTCCCTGTCTCTCCAGCTCTCCCTCTCTCTCACCCCACTGTCTCTCTCTCTCTCTCTCTCACACCCTCTCTCTCTTTGTCTCTATATATCTCCCTCTCCCTTTGTATCTCCCTATCTCTCTCTCTCTCTCTCAGTCTCTCTCTCTCTCTCTCTCTCTCCCCCACTGTCTCTCAGTCTCCTCTCTCCCTCAGTCTCTCTCTCTCTTTTAGTCTCTCTCTCTCTCTCTCTCTCTCTCTCAGTCTCTCTCCCAATGCCTCTCAGTCTCTCTCTCTCCCAGACTCTTCTCTCAGTCTCTCTCTCTCTCTCTCAGTCTCTCTCTCTCTCTCTCAGACTCTTCTCTCCCAGTCTCTCTCCCATTCTCTCTCTCAGTCTCTCTCTCAGTCTCTCTCTCTCAGTCTTTCTCTCTCTCAGTCTCTCTCTCTATCTCTCAGTCTTTCTCTCTCCCAGTCTCTCTCTCTCTCAGTCTTTCTCTCTCTCAGTCTCTCTCTCTCTCTCTCTCTCTCTCTCTCTCTCTCTCTCTCTCTCTCTCTCTCTCTCTCTCTCTCTCTCTCTCTCTCTCTCTCTCTCTGTCTCTGTCTCTCTCTCTCTCTCTCAGTCTCTCTCTCTCTCAGTCTCTCTCTCTCTCTCGTCTCTCTCTCTCTGTCTCTCTCTCTCCCAGTGCTCTTAGTCTTCCTCTCTCCCTCATCTCTCTCTCTCTGACTCTCTCTTTCTCTCAGTCTCTCTCTCTCTCTCTCTTTCTCTCCACTGTCTCTCTCTTTCTCTCTCTCTCAGTCTTCTCTCTCTCTCCATTCTTCTTCTCTCAGTCTCTCTTTCTCTCTCTCAGTCTCTCTCTCTCTCAGTCTCTCTCAGTCTTTCAGTCTCTCTCTCACTCTCTCAGTCTTCTCTCCTCAGTCTCTCTCTCTCAGTCTCTCTCTCAGTCTCTCTCTCAGTCTCTCTCCCTCTCGTCTTTCTCTCTCTCAGTCTCTGTCTCTCTCTCTCTCTCTCAGTCTCTCTCTCTCTCAGTCTTTCTCCCTCTCAGTCTCTCTCTCTCCCAGTGTCTCTCAGTCTTCCTCTCTCCCTCAGTCTCTCTCTCTCTGTCTCTCTCTTTCTCTCTCTTTCTCTCAGTCTCTCTCTCTTTCTCTCTCTCTTTCTCTCTCTCTTTCTCTCTCTCTCTTTCTCTCTCTCTCTCTCTCTCTCTCAGTCTCTCTCTCTCTCTCTTCTCTCTCTCTCTCTTTCTCTCTCTCTCTCTCTCTTTCTCTCTCTCTCTTTCTCTCCCACTGTCTCTCTCTTTCTCTCTCTCTCTCTCAGTCTCTCTCTCTCTCTCTTTCTCTCTCTCTCTCTCTTCCCCTCTCAAGGCCACTTCACTCCTTTCCTACAAACTGACCGTGATCATTGCTCTCTCCACAGAACCTTCAGTGTCAAACGTAGAAAGGATACTGGTCTCACCTCGCCGACAGTTGTCCCCCAGAGTAAGGTAAGCCTTTTCCGTCCCTGGATACACCTCGGGCTGAGATTGAGAAGGGGGAGCAATGTGGTTTTGGGGCAAAGTCAACTTCTGATCACAGAAACCCAAAGTGCAGAAGCAGCCCATTCGGCCCATCGAGTCTGTAATGGCTCACTCTGATAGAGCATCTTATCCAAATCCTATCCCCAAAACCTGCACCTAATTACACCGCTAATCCCCCAGAACCCAGAACTTGGCATGCTAAGGGACAATTTAGCATGGTCAATCCACCTCACTTGCACATCTTTGGACACTAAGGGGCAATTTAGCACGGCCAATCCACCTAACCTGTACATCTTTGGACAATAAAGGGCAATTTAGCACGGCCAATCCACCTAACCTGTACATCTTTGGACACTAAGGGGCAATTTAGCATGGCCAATCCACCTAACCTGTACATCTTTTGGACACTAAGGGGCAATTTAGCATGGCCAATCCACCTAACCTGCACATCTTTGGACAGCAAGGGGCAATTTAGCATGGCCAATCCATCTAAGCTACATACATCTGGAGTGTGGGAGGAAAGTAGAGCACCCAGAGGAAACCCATGCAGATATGGGGAGATTGTGCAAACTCCACACAGACAGTGACCCGAGCCAGGAATCGAACTTGGGTCCCTGGCGCTGTGAGGTGGCTAACCACTGTGTCACCGTGTAGCCCATATGTCCATTAGGGAAGGAAATCTACCCTGGTCTGGCCTACACATGACTCCAGAGCCACAGCAATGTGGTTAACTCTTAAATGACCCCTTCTGGAAATGGTCAAGAGAGACACTCAGTTCTGGTCCAACAAGGGACGGGCACCGTGCGCTGGCCAGACCCAGAATTTTTAACTGTCTTTCACGTGAGGCAAAGAGGGATTGGGGAGCCTCGTCCTTCCGCCGTAATCTGACTCCGTTCCCTCCTCCCCGCAGAGCTCCCAGATCTTCAACGCCAACCCAAAGGAGGTGGCCAGCGGCTGGTGCCAGGCCGAGCGAGGGAACTACCAGCTCAAGATCTCCGGCGTCTCCTCGGCCATCAGCGCGGTGGGCAGCACCAGCCTCTCCCTGGAGCACGCCATCATGCTGGTCTTGGCGGTGGAGAGGTTCAGGGGCAAACTGAGGTGCCCGGCCAGCGAGGGCTGGGAGTACGATGGAGCCTCTTTCTCCGACGCGGACCTGCTGGGGAACTTCAACGCCGTCCTGGAAGGTAAGAAGTACCTCCCCTTCCGCTCTTCCTTCGCGGGGTTTTGTGGGGGAAGGGGGGGGAAGTTGGGCAATGCGGGGGAAAGGACGTGGGTACAACTCCTGTTGACCATCTTGCCGGCAGTGTCCCTGAGCACCGGCGGGGGGAAGTAACCTGGGCACCGAACCCAACCATCGCCAACCCATCCCGGCGGTAGGTGTTAAAGGGAAAAGGGATGTTCGAGCAATGAAAATTCCAGCACAGGGACAGGCCCTTCAGCCCCTCCAAGCCTGCACCGACCGTGCTGCCCGATTGAACTAAAACCCCCTACCCTCCCGAGGACCACATCCCTCTATTCCCATCCTGTTTGTGTATTTGTCCAGACGCCCCCTTATCCGCTTCCACTCCCCCACCCCCCCCTCCCGCCGACAGCTAATTCCAGGCACCCACCACCCTCTGGGTAAAAAAAAACTTGCCTCGTACATCTTACAAACCTTGCCCTTCGCACCTTAAACCCGTGGCCCCCTCTAGTAATTGACTCTTCCACCCTGGGGGAAAAAGCTATCTACTCTGTCCCTCTTGTAGATTTGTATCAGGTCTCCCCTTGACCTCCAGTGAGAGCAAACCAAGTTTCTCTGGCCTTTCCTCACAGCTAATGCTCCCCCCCTACCAGGGCAGCAACATTCTGGAAAATCTTTTCCGCAACCCCTCTCCAAAGCCTCTGTCCAAAATTGAACACTATATTCCAAATGCGGCTGAACTAAGGCTCTATAAAGCCGCACCGTGACTTTTAAACTCAAGGCCGATGAAGGCGAGTGTGCCTTCTTCGCAACCTTCTCCAGCTGCGTTGCCGCTTTCGGTGTATCTGTACGCCCGGATCCCTCTCCTCTCAATTCCCTCAAGGGTTCTGCCGTTTGCTGTAGATTGCGTTCTGCCTTCCAAAATGCATTCCCTCCCCTTTGTCCGGATTATTAACCCTCTTCCTCGGGGACAGTGACTAAACAGTCTGGGTTTTTTTTTTGTTTGCCCGCAGAATCTGTCACCTGCATCAGCTACGACGATGAGGAAAGAGCGGCTTGCTCTTACCGCCTCGTGTCCAGCGAACGCCATCAGATGAAGGACGACCGTGACCGATCCCTCATCCTCTCGGAGAATCTCCAACTCCTGGCCATGTCTTTGCAACAACCGAAGGATGCAGGTGGGTACACCAAGCCCGACGGGCGGCTGGGTGGGTGGTCAGGATACAGGGCGCGACAGGTTGTCCTTGGCACGGCCGAGGCCAATTCCAACGCTGCCCGTCGTTGCTTCAGTTACCTTGGCGTGCACATAGCGGGCACGGTGGCACAGAGGGTTAGCGCTGCTGCCTCACAGCACCAGGAATCCGGGTCAGGTTCCGGTCTCGGATGTTCTCCTGCGTGGGTTTCCTCCACGTGCTCCGGTTTCCTCCCACGCTCCAAGCATGTGCAAGTTAGGTGGATTGGCCATGCTAAATTGCTCCTTAGTTTCCAAAGATGTGCAGGTTAGGGGGATTGGCCATGCTAAATTTCCCCTTAGTGCCCATAGATGTACAGGTTAGGGGGATTGGCCATGCTAAATTTCCCCTTAGTGCCCATAGATGTACAGGTTAGGGGGATTGGCCATGCTAAATTGTCCCTTAGTGTCCAAAGATGTACAGGTTAGGGGGATTGGCCATACTAAATTGCTCCTTAATGTCCAAAGATGTGTGACTTAGATGAATTGGCCATGCTAAATTGCCCCTTTGTGTCCAAAGATGTGTGAGTTAGATGGATTGGCCATGCTAAATTGCCCCGTAGTGTCAGGGGTTTGCTGATGATAGGCCGGGTCTGCTGCTGGTGCAGGCTCGATGGCGCGAATGGCCTCTTTCTGCAGGGATTCTATGATATGATGGCTGGGAAGCACGGGCCCAGATGAAATGTAGGGTAGCATCTCTTGACGTCGATTTGCCCTGGGCGTTGCCCGCTGTTCTAACGTGATGCTGCTTTGATTTACAGTCCAGTTGGACATGAGGTACTACAAGTCAACCCCAAGCAACGAGGACAATCTACCCGTCGTGCTGTCAATCAGTAGCCAGAATCTCTTCCTGTCTTGCATGGGGCCAGCGGACAGACCCAGGGTGCATTTGGAGGTGAGGTTTCACACTGTTAACTCTGCGGTTGTCAATCAGGGACCCTGTGACAACTTGGATAAAGGCTCGGGGACAATGAAAGTTTCGGGTGGTTTGGCCATGAATTCTCCTCACTCCAATCATTGGGTCTTGGAAGGATTTTCAATTTGATAATCAATTTGCTTGCCAATGTTGCGTTCTTGGCCATCTAAGTCCTGGGGTGGGGTTAGAACCCAGAATCTCTGGCAGCCACCCTGCCCAAGAGCTTCCGACTGACCTATCGCTGCTAGTTGGAGGATCAGTCCCTTTGCTGCCATTCATATCATTCAACCAACTGGTGGGGTTGGCACGGTGGTTAGCACTGCCACCTCACTGTGCCAGGAACCCGGGTTCGATTGCCGTCCTGGGTCTCTGCGTGTCTGCGTGGGTTTCCTCCAGGTGCTCCGGTTTCCCCCCACAGTCCAAAGATGTGTAGGTTAGGGGATTGGCCACGCTAAATTGCCCCTTAGTGTCTAAAGATGTGCAGGGTAGGGTGGATTGGCCATGCTAAATTGCCTCTTAGTGTCCAAAGATATGCAGGTTAGGGGGATTGGTCATGCTAAATTGCCTCTTAGTGTCCAAAGATGTGAAGGTTAGGTGGATTAGCCATGCTAAATTGCCTCTTAGTGTCCAAAGATGTGCAGGTTAGGTGGATTAGCCGTGCTAAATTGCCTCTTAGTGTCCAAAGGTGTGCAGGTTAGGTGGATTGGCCATGCTAAATTGCCGCTTAGTGTCCAAAGATGTGCAGGTTAGGTGGATTAGCCGTGCTAAATTGCCTCTTAGTGTCCAAAGATGTGCAGGTTAGGTGGATTAGCCATGCTAAATTGCCTCTTAGTGTCCAAAGATGTGCAGGTTAGGTGGATTAGCCGTGCTAAATTGCCTCTTAGTGTCCAAAGGTGTGCAGGTTAGGTGGATTGGCCATGCTAAATTGCCTCTTAGTGTCCAAAGATGTGCAGGTTAGGTGGATTGGCCGTGCTAAATTGCTCCTTACTGTCCAAAGATGTGCAGGTTAGGTGGATTGGCCATGCTAAATTGCCCCTTAGTGTCCAAAGGTGTGCAGGTTAGGTGGATTGGCCATGCTAAATTGCCTCTTAGTGTCCAAAGATGTGAAGGTTAGGTGGATTAGCCATGCTAAATTGCCCCTTAGTGTCCAAAGGTGTGCAGGTTAGGTGGATTGGCCATGCTAAATTGCCCCTTAGTGTCGGGGAGATTAGCAGGGTAAATGCAAAGTGTTGTGGGGATAGGGGCTGGGCGGGACTGTGGTCAGTGCAGACTCAATGGGCTGAATGGCCTCCTTCTGTACTGTAGGAATTCCATTTGTTCACTGGTGTCCTTTCGCAAAAAAACTCTGCCGTCTTTACCCAGTTTGGTCAACTTGTGATTCCAGAGCCACATCAATGTGGGTAACTCGCAACTGCCCTCGGCCACTGGTGATGTGTGATAAATGCCAGTGACTCCCATGTCCCAGATTGGCGGCACGGTAGCACAGTGCTTAGCACTGCTGGCTCACAGTGCCAGGGACACGAGTTCGATTCCCGGTTCAGGTCACTGTCTGTGTGGAGTCTGCACATTCTCCCCGTGTCTGCGTGCTTTTCCTCCGGGTGCTCCGGTTTCCCCCCACACTCCGAAAGACGTGCTGGTTAAGGGCTAAATCCTCCCTCGGTGTTAACCCAGACGGCGATTTTTTCACAGTAACTTCATTGCGGCGTTAACATCAGCCTTCCTCGCCATGCGAGTCAATAAGCTTGCAACTAAAAACATGTTCTTTTGCTCTCGTTTCAACAGAAGTGGGACAGAAAGTTGCAGAACATCAGCAGCACCACCGATTTGCTGCGTTTTGTGTTCTTTAAGAAAGTCTCCGGCGCCGGGGGTCATTTTGAGCTGGAGTCGGCCATGCACCGGGGCTGGTATCTCAGCACCTCCAGGAAGAACAGGCAACCGGTCGAACTGGATGTGAAGGAGAACCACCAAAGGATCACCATCTTCACCTCCGACTGAGACGTCCTCCATCCCGGAGACATTCGCAACCCAAATCACAAAGAGTTGGTTTAGAGAGTGTGTGTATGTACTAAGTACAGTATTCCAGATCCATTTGAGTCAAATGGGGGCAAATCCAATTGTCGCGTGATCAAAGGTCAACAGAAAATAATATATGGAATTAAAACAAACACAGTGGCAATATTTGGAACTGTTTAATTCTGATGTTATTTTGTTTGACTGTAATTTGTGTTTTGAGAGGAGATTATTTAATATTTTAAGTATTTGTTATTTAATTTGAATGCAACTGAGTATTTCGAGAAGTGGTTATTTAATATTTTAAATATTTCTTGTTGTTTTATTAGAGTGCAACTATAGTATTTCGAGAAGTGATTATTTAATATTTTAAGTATTTACTGTTACTTCATTTGAGTATAACTTGTGTTTTGACAAATGATTATTTAATATGTTAAGTATTTATTGTTATTTATTGCCCTCATTAATTTATTGCTGTATTGGAGGATACAATCGATCCTTTTTTTCAATAAATTAAGTTCTTTGTCAAACACGCTGGTTCCAGCTTGGTTTTTTACACACAAAAGCTCACAAATAATTGCTCACTAATGCACTTCGCTCTCTTGCTGAACAAAATAGCAGAAGCACAGCAAGTGAAGGACTGACATTGTAGGGTGTGCGGGAAAGTTTATAGAACAAAGAGATCTCAGGGTACAGGTTCAAAGCTCCTTGAAAGTGGAGTCACAGCTGGACAGAGTGGGCATTCAGCATGCTTGGTTTCGTTGGTCAGAACGCTGAATAAAAACTAGACAGCACAGGTTTAAGGTGAGAGGGGAGGGTGACAAAAGGATCCAGAGGGGGCAATTTTTTCACAACAGAGGGTGGCGAGTGTCTGGAACGAGCTGCCAGAGGCAATAGTAGAGGCGGGTACAATTTTGTCTTTAAAGAAACATTTAGACAGTTACATGGGTAAGATGGGTAGAGGGATATGGTCCAAACGCGGGCAATTGGGACTAGCTTAGTGGTTAAAAAAGGGGCAGCATGGATAAGTTGGGCCGAAGGGCCTGTTTCCATGCTGTAAACCTCTTTAACTGCACATCCTATTGAGGAGACAAATCTTAACTGAATTGGTCACCACAGTGAACCATTCAAGATGATGGTATTTTCTTCACATTTTGCTCCTTCACCCCGCAATCTTTGTTTTAAATTCTTTCACTGGGATGCAGGAGTCACAGACCAAGACCCAGTGTTTATGACCCACACCTAATTGCCCCTCCAGAAGGTGATGGTGAGCTGCCATCTTGAATCACTGCGGTCCCTGAGGTGTAGGTACACTCACAGTGCTGTTAGGGAGGGAGTTCCAGGATTGTTATTGGACATCAGTCAGTCCGTGTGGTGTAGGTACACCCACAGTGCTGTTAGGGAAGGAGTTCCAGGATTGTTATTGGACATCAGTCAGTCCCCGTGTGGTGTAGGTACACCCACAGTGCTGTTAGGGAGGGAGTTCCAGGATTGTTATTGGACATCAGTCAGTCCGTGTGGTGTAGGTACACCCACAGTGCTGTTAGGGAGGGAGCTCCAGGATTGTTATTGGACATCAGTCAATCCCATGTGGTGTAGGTACACCCACAGTGCTGTTAGGGAGGGAGTTCCAGGATTGTTATTGGACATCAGTCAGTCTGTGTGGTGTAGGTACACTCACAGTGCTGTTAGGGAGGAGATTCCAGGATTGTTATTGGACATCAGTCAGTCCGTGTGGTGTAGGTACATCCACAGTGCTGTTAGGGAGGGAGTTCCAGGATTGTTATTGGACATCAGTCGGTCCGTGTGGTGTAGGTACACCCACAGTGCTGTTAGGGAGGGAGTTCCAGGATTGTTATTGGACATCAGTCAGTCCGTGTGGTGTAGGTACACCCACAGTGCTGTTAGGGAGGGAGTTCCAGGATTGTTATTGGACATCAGTCAGTCCATGTGGTGTAGGTACACCCACAGTGCTGTTAGGGAGGGAGTTCCAGGATTGTTATTGGACATCAGTCAGTCCGTGTGGTGTAGGTACACCCACAGTGCTGTTAGGGAGGGAGTTCCAGGATTGTTATTGGACATCAGTCAGTCCGTGTGGTGTAGGTACACCCACAGTGCTGTTAGGGAGGGAGTTCCAGGATTGTTATTGGACATCAGTCAGTCCGTGTGGTGTAGGTACACCCACAGTGCTGTTAGGGAGGGAGTTCCAGGATTGTTATTGGACATCAGTCAGTCCGTGTGGTGTAGGTACACCCACAGTGCTGTTAGGGAGGGAGTTCCAGGATTGTTATTGGACATCAGTCAGTCCGTGTGGTGTAGGTACACCCACAGTGCTGTTAGGGAGGGAGTTCCAGGATTGTTATTGGACATCAGTCAGTCCCATGTGGTGGAGGTACACCCACAGTGCTGTTAGGGAGGGAGTTCCAGGATTGTTATTGGACATCAGTCAGTCTGTGTGGTGTAGGTACACCCACAGTGCTGTTAGGGAAGGAGTTCCAGGATTGTTATTGGACATCAGTCAGTCCGTGTGGTGTAGGTACACCCACAGTGCTGTTAGGGAGGGAGTTCCAGGATTGTTATTGGACATCAGTCAGTCCGTGTGGTGTAGGTACACCCACAGTGCTGTTAGGGAGGGAGTTCCAGGATTGTTATTGGACATCAGTCAGTCCCGTGTGGTGTAGGTACACCCACAGTGCTGTTAGGGAGGGAGTTCCAGGATTGTTATTGGACATCAGTCAGTCCGTGTGGTGTAGGTACACCCACAGTGCTGTTAGGGAGGGAGTTCCAGGATTGTTATTGGACATCAGTCAGTCCGTGTGGCGTAGGTACACCCACAGTGCTGTTAGGGAGGGAGTTCCAGGATTGTTATTGGACATCAGTCGGTCCATGTGGTGTAGGTACACCCACAGTGCTGTTAGGGAGGGAATTCCAGGATTTTGACCCAGTGACAGTGAAGGAACGACCGATATATTTCCAAGTCAGGATGGTGAGGAGCTCGGAGGGGCTCACAGGTGATGGTGTTCCCCGTATGTCTGCTGCCCCTTGTCCTTCTAGATGGTAGAGGTTGTGGGTTTGGAAGGTGCTGTTTAAGGATGAGTTGCTGCAGTGCATCTTGTAGATGGTACACACTGCTGCTACTGAGCGTCAGTGGTGGAGGAGTGAATGTTTGTGGATGGGGTGCCAATCAAGTGGGGCTGCTTTGCCCTGGGTGGTGTTGAGCTTCTCGAGTGTTGTTGGGAGCTGCACCCATCCAGGCAAGTGGGGAGAATTCCATCACGCTCCTGCCTTGTAGATGGTAGGACAGGCTTTGGCGGGGGGAGTCAGGAGGTGAGTTCCTCTCCGCAGGATTCACAACTTCTTTGCTCTGGTAGCCTTTATATGGGTCCAGTTCAATAATAGGGAAGGCCTAGTGACATGATCGCTGGACTACTAATCCAGAAACTCAGCTGGGGTTCGAATCCTGCCCCAGCAGATGGTGGAATTTGAATTCAGTATATAAAATATCTGGAATTAAGAATATACTGATGAAACCGTTGTTGGAAAAACCCATCTGATTCCCTTCAGGGAAGGAAATCTGCTGTCCCTACCCCGGTCTGGCCTACATGTGACTCCAGAGAACCACAGCAATGTGGTTGAGTCTCAACTGCCCTCGGGCAGGTAGGGATGGGCAATAAATGCTGGCGATGCCGGTGTCCCATGGATGAAGTCCAGCGATAATACCCCACAGAAGCCATCACCTCTTTCACTGTTGTGTTTGGCTCTGCCTCACTAACTCATTTGTCAGTTAACAATCCCCTCCCCCAACATTTCAGCCCTACAACCAAATGAGCTCCTTCCCTTTTTCTCTTCCCACGCTGCCCCCCATTCTGCGAGTTCAAAATCTATTACATCTCTCTCCTTTCCCACAAGATAGTTGACGCGAAACCTGGGCTTCGGTTTGGGTCACAGACGTACGAGAGAGTAGGATGCTTCCGCACAGTTCAAAGGCCGGGGGTTGGATAAATACTCAAAGTAGCAAAGAAACGATGGGACCCTGAGGCGAGGGAGGGTAGAAATAACTGGGTTTCTCTCTGAAGGAGCTGTCACAAACCCAATCCCTCAATGGAGCTCACTCCTGCACTCTGTAAACCTTGGATTATAAATTGGACGGCAGATTTCCTTCCCTGAAGGGAATCAGATGGGTTTTTCCAACAATGGTTTCATCAGTAGATTCTTAATTCCAGATATTTTATATACAGAATTCAAATTCCACCATCTGCCAGGGTGGGATTCGAACCCCAGTGAGACCTGGTGTCCAAAGCCGGACAGCACAAGACAGATTTTTCATTTCATTTGATTTATTATTGTCACATGTATTGGGATACAGTGAAAAGTATTGTTTGATTTATTATTGTCACATGTATTGGGATACAGTGAAAAGTATTGTTTGATTTATTATTGTCACGTAGAACATAGAACATAGAACACTACAGCACAAACAGGCCCTTCGGCCCACAAGTTGTGCCGAACACATCAAAACCTACCCATCCATAGACCTATCTATAACCCCCAATCCCATTGGATACCATATACTCATCCGGAAGTCTTTTAAAAGACCCCAGCGAGTTCGCCTCGACCACCACCGACGGCAGCCGATTCCATTCACTCACCACCCTCTGAGTGAAAAACTTTCCCCTAGCATCCCCTCTGTACTTGCTTCCCTGCACCTTAAATCTGTGCCCTCTCATCGCGACCATTTCAGCCCTGGGAAATAGTCTCTGAGAGTCCACCCTATCTATTCCTCTCAACATCTTGTAAACCTCTATCAGGTCGCCTCTCAACCTTCGTCTCTCCAGGGAGAACAGTCCCAGCTCCCTCAACCTGTCTTCATAAGGCATGCCTCCCAATCCAGGCAACATCCTTGTAAATCTCCTCTGCACCCTTTCAATAGCTTCCACGTCCTTCCTATAGTGAGGCGACCAGAACTGCGCACAGTACTCCAAGTGTGGTCTGACAAGGGTCCTATAAAGCTGCAGCATTACCTCCTGACTCCTGAACTCAATCCCTCGATGAATGAAGGCCAGTACACCATAAGCTTTCTTAACCACATCCTCCACCTGGGAGGCCGATTTGAGAGTCTTATGGACCCGGACCCCAAGATCCCTCTGCTCTTCCACACAGCTAAGACTCCTACCTTTGATAGTGTACTCATTCATCCCGTTGGATCTGCCAAAATGGACCACAACACATTTATCCGCGTTGAAGTCCATCTGCCACTTCTCCGCCCAGTCTTGCATCCTGTCGATGTCCTGCTGCAACTTTTGACATCCCTCCAGACCATCCACAACACCACCGACCTTCGTGTCATCGGCGAACTTACTCACCCATCCCTCCACTTCCTCATCCAGGTCATTTATGAAAATGACAAACAGCAAGGGTCCTAGAACAGATCCCTGGGGCACTCCACTGGTTAATGTAAGGGCTCTATAGTGTTGAGGAACAGAAGGATCTTGGTGTATGTGTCAATAGATCCCTGAAAGTAGGCAGTCAAGTGGATAAAGTTGTTAAGAAGGCTTATGGAGTCTTAGCTTTTATTGGTAGGGGGATTGAATTTAGGAGCCGCAGCATCATGTTGCAAGCTGTACAAAACTCTAGTGCGGCCGCACTTGGAGTATTGTGTGCAGTTCTGGTCGCCACATTATAAGAAAGATGTGGAGGCATTGGAGAGGGTACAGAGGAGGTTTACCAGGATGTTGCCTGGTATGGAGGGCAGGTCCTATGAAGAGAGGTTGAAGGATTTGAGGTTGTTTTCGTTAGAAAGGAGGCGGCTAAGGGGGGATCTTATTGAAGCATATAAGATAATTAGAGGTTTAGATAGGGTGGACAGTGATAGCCTTTTTCCTAGGATGGAGAAAGCTAGCACGAGGGGACACAACTTTAAATTAAGGGGTATGAGTTATAGGACGGATATCAGAGGTAGGTTCTTTACTCAAAGAGTGATTAGGGAGTGGAATGCCCTGCCTGCAGCTGTTGTAGATGCGCCAAGTTTGGTGGCGTTTAAGAGGTTAGTTGATAAGTATATGGATGAGAAGGGAATGGTTTAGTTAGGAGGGGCATTGCTTTTTATTTTGGTCGGCACAACATCGAAGGCCGAAGGGCCTGTTCTGTGCTGTATTGTTCTATGTTCTATGTTCCACTGGTGACCGACCTCCATGCAGAAAAAGAGCCATCCACAACCACCCTCTGCCTTCTGCAGGCAAGCCAGTTCTGGATCCACAAGGCCAAAGCCCCTTGGATCCCATGGCCTCTCACCCTCTCAAGAAGTCTTGCATGTGGGACCTTGTCAAATGCCTTGCTGAAGTCCATTACACCACGTCCACTGCTCTTCCTTCGTCAATGTGTTCAGTCACATTTTCGAAGAACTCAATTAAGCTCGTAAGGCACGACCTGCCTTTTACAAAACCATGCTGACTATTTCTAATCAACCTAAACTTCTCCAAATGCTCGTAAATCTTGTCCCTCAGAAGCCTCTCCATCAGCTTACCAACCACTGAGGTCAGACTCACCGGTCGGTAATTTCCAGGATTATCCCTGTTCCCTTTCTTGAAAATAGGGACCACATCCGCAATCCTCCAATCCTCCGGAACCTCTCCCGTCTCCATCGACGACGCAAAGATCATCGCCAGGGGCTCTGCAATGACATCCCTCACCTCCCACAATAACCTGGGGTACATCCCATCTGGTCCCGGAGACTTGTCTATCTTGATAGCATTTAAAAGTTCTAACACATCCGCTTCCTTAATATCTACATACTCAATCTTTTCAGTCTGCCGCAAACTTGTAGTGCATCCTCCCAGATCACTTTCCACCGTGAATACTGAGGCAAAGTACTCATTAAGCACCTCTGCCATTTCTTCCGGTTCCATACAGACTTTTCCCCCTTCACCTTTTATAGGTCCTATCCCTTCTCTTCTCATCCTTTTACTTTTCACATATTTGTAGAAGGCATTGGGATTCTCCTTAATCCTACCAGCCAAGGCCTTCTCATGACCCCTTCTGGCTCTCCTAATTTCCTTTTTAAGCTCTCTTCTATAAGCCTTATACTTCTCTAGATCCCCAACATCTCCTAGCTCTTTGAACCTTTTATACACCTTTCTTTTCTTCCTGACTATGTTCACCACAGCCTTCGTGCACCACGGTTCCCTCAACCTACCAAAACTTCCTTGTCTCACCGGAACGTTGTCGTGCAAAGCTCCAGACAAGCATTCCTTGAATATCTGCCACCTTCCTTCTGTGCTTTTCCCCAAGAACACCTCCTTCCAGTTTATTCGCCCCAACATCTGCCTGATGTCTTCATATTTCCCCTTATTCCAGACAAACACCTTCCTAGCCTGCCTGATCCTATCCTTTTCCAATGCAAGGGTGAAGGAGATAGAATTATGATCTCCATCCCCAAGATGCTCTCCTACCGAGAGATCCATCACCTGTCCTGGTTCATTAGCTAGTACCAGGTCCAGTACAGCCTCTCCTCTCGTAGGCTTGTCCACGTGCTGTGTCAGGAAACCCTCCTGAACACACCTAACAAACTCCTCCCCATCCAAACCCCTCACCCTTGGGATATTCCAGTCGATGTTTGGGAAATTGAAGTCTCCCATCACAACAACCCTGTTATTTCTACATCAGTGAAAAGTATTGTTTGATTTATTATTGTCACATGTACTGGGACACAGTGAAAAGTATTGTTTGATTTATTATTGTCACATGTATTGGGATACAGTGAAAAGTATTGTTTGATTTATTATTGTCACATGTACTGGGATACAGCGAAAAGTATTGTTTGATTTATTATTGTCACATGTACTGGGATACAGCGAAAAGTATTGTTTGATTTATTATTGTCTCACGTACTGGGATACAGTGAAAAGTATTGTTTGATTTATTATTGTCACGTGTATTGGGATACAGTGAAAAGTATTGTTTGATTTATTATTGTCACACGCACTGGGATACAGTGAAAAGTATTGTTTCTTGTGGGCTATACAGACAAAGCATACTGTTCATAGACTACATAAGGGAGAAGGAAAGAAGATTGAAAATATAGTGTTACAATCATAGTAAGGGATTGATTTGATTTTGATTTATTATTGTCACATGTATGAGTAGCTTTCTTTTTAAAGTTTATTTATTAGTGTCATAAAATTTACACTGACACCACAATGAAGTTACTGTGAAAATCCCCTCTTCACCACACTCTGGTACCTGTTTGGGTACACTGTGTGAGAGGGACATTCTCATTTCCACCTTCTTCTATCGGGAAACGGATTCAGATATTTTGGGGTCACTTACCAACCGACTCAGGAACAGATTCTTCCCTGCTGCTGTCAGACTTTTGAATCCTACCTCGCATTAAGGTGATGTTTCTCCACACCCTAGCTGTGACTGTAACACTCTGCATTCTGCACTCTCTCCTTTCCTTCTCCCCTATGTCCGCTATGACTGATTTACTATAGGAATTAGGAGAATTTCATGGTAACTTCACTGCAGTGTCAATGTAAACCTTACTTGTGACTAATTAACTTTTGTTACTTGTTATGAACGATATGCTTTATGCATGCTCAAAACAATATTTTTCACTGTATCCCAATACATGGATTGGAAGGCATGCCTTATGAGGATAGGTTGAGGGAGCTAGGTCTCATCTCCCTGAAGAGATGAAGGTTGAGAGGCGACCTGACAGAGGATTATAAAATGTTGAGAGGTATAGAAAGGGTGGATTCTCGGAGGCTATTTCCCAGGGCTGAAATGGTCGCGACGAGAGGTTTAAAGTGCTGGGAGCAGGTGGAGAGGAGATGTCAGGGGTAAGTTTTTCACTCAGAGGGTGATGAGTGAATAGAATCGGTGGTGGTAGAGGAGAACTCGCTGGGGTCTTTTAAAAGACTTCTGGATGAATACATGGGATTGGGAGTTACAGATAGTTCTATGGCACAGTCGAAGGGCCTGTTTGTGCTATAGTGTTCTATGTTCTACTAAAGCAAATTAAATCATTATCCAAGCCTCTAAATTCAGACACAAACAGTGGAAAATTCCAATCAGGTAACGCTGATGGTGAAGTGTTTCTGCATCTTATTAGTCAAGCTGGTTTCATGTATACATTAATTATTGATTTAATGAATTATTTAATTGCACTAAATTAGTAAGTGCTTATTCAGACTTACCTTGCTGGGCAGTAGTTTCAGATAAAAGTTGCGATGGATCATTTATTGAGATCTTCGACCTGATGGTGAAATATCTCTGGACTTCCTGAGTCAGGGATGGTATCATTTACATGTTAATTATTCATTCAATTATTTTAAGTAATCTAAATTAATTAACATACGGGTGGCACAGTGGTTAGCATTGCTGCCTCACAGCACCAGGGATCTGGGTTCGATTCCCGGCTTGGGTCACTGTCTGTGTGGAGTTTGCATGTTCTTCCTGTGTCTGCGTGGGTTTCTTCTGGGTTTTCCTCCCACACTCCAAAAGGCCTGCTGGTAAGGTGGATTGGCCGCGCTAAATTGCCCCTAGTGTCTTAAGATGAGTAGGTTAGGTGGATTGGCCATGCTAATTTGTCCCTTAGTGGACAAAGATGTGCAGGTTAGGTGAATTGGCCATGCTAAATTGCCCCTTAGTGTATAGAGATGTGTAGATTAGGGGGATTGGCCATGCTAAATTGCCCCTTAGTGTCCAAAGATGATTTTAAAAAGTATTTATTAGTGCCACAAGTCAGCTTACATTAATATTGCAATGAAGTTAATGCAGGGCGATACATGGGGTAAGTACGTGGGGTAACGGATATGGGGTCTGGGTGGGACTATCAGAGTTGGGCTGAAAGGCCACTTTCTCCAGTGTGGGGAGTCTCCTTCATCCCTGTTACTGAGAAGCCTCATCCCAGGGACTTTTTCCACACCCTGCCTAAGTGAAGTGGGGGGGGGGTCAGAACTCTCACAAGAGCAGGTTAAAGTCCAGCGGATTTATTTGGGAGCAAAAGCCACTGCCCCTTCATCAGGCGAGCGGGAGTTCTGCTCACAAACAGGGCGTACAAAAACACAAACTCAATTTACAAAATAATGCAAGTCTTTGCAGGTAATCAAGTCTTTAAGGTGAGTGGAGAGACAGTGTTAAGCACAGGTTAAAAAGAGATATGTATTGTCTCCAAACTAGACAGTTAGTGAGGTTTTGGAAGCCCAGGCAAGTTGTGGGGGTTACACATAGCGTGACATGAACTCAGGATCATGGTCATCATAGGTTGAGGGAGCTGGGACTCTTCTCCCTGGAGAGACAAAGGTTGAGAGGCGACCTGATAGAGGTTTATAAAACGTTGAGAGGAATAGATAGGGTGGACTCTCAGAGGCTATTTCCCAGGGCTGAAATGGTCGCTATGAGAGGACACAGGTTTAAGGTGCAGGGAAGCAAATACAGAGGGGATGTTAGGGGTAAGTTTTTCAGTCAGAGGGTGGTGAATGAATGGAATCGGCTGCCATCGGTGGTGGTAGAGGTGAACTCGCTGGGGTCTTTTAAAAGATGGGATCTAATGGGATTGGGGATTACAGATAGGTCTATGGCTTGGTGGGTATAGATGTGATTGGCGCAACTTGTGGGCCGAAGGGCCTGTTTGTGCTGTAGTGTTCTATGTTTTACGTGTACAAGGAGGATTGCAACAGACACCTCCAGACGCTGAAAGATGCCCTCATAATATCAGGATACGGCGTTTGACTCATCCATCGAAGCAAATAAAAAATCACACCAACCTCCTCAGAAGATAAACAAGAGACTTTGCGGACAGCGTACTATTCATTGTCCAGTACTTCCCCGGAGCAGAGAAGTGACGTCATCTTCTCTGGAGCCTTCCACGTGTCACTGATGAAGATGAACGTCTCGCCAAGGCCATCCCCACACTTCTTGCCTCCCAACAACCGCACAACTTCGAACAGACTATCGTGTGCAGCAAACTACCCAGCCTTCGGGAGAATAGCGACCACGATACCGCGCAGCCCCGCCACAGCAAGACGTGAGGAATGAACATCGCTCGACAATGACCAGGCAAGACTGTTCCCATTGAGGAACACTTCAGCGGTCACGGGCATTCGGCCTCTGATCTTCGGGTAAACCTTCTTCACAGCACACAATAGCGCAGAGTCGCTGAGCAGAGATTGACTGCCTGTACCTCTCTCGTGTGTGCGGAACTTGACTATATGAACATAGAACATAGAACAATAGAGCACAAACAGGCCCTTCGGCCCACGAGTTGCACCGATCACATCTACCAATCCACAGACCTATCTATAACCCCCTATCCTATTCTTTTCCATATACTCATCCAGAAGTCTCTTAAAAGACCCCAGTGAGTTTGCCTCAACAACCTCCGACGGCAGTCGGTTCCATTCACTCACCACCCTCTGAGTGAAAAACCTACCCCTGACATCTCCTTTGTATTTGCTTCCCTGCACCTTAAATCTGTGTCCTCTCGTAGTGACCATTTCAGCTCGGGGAAATAGTCTCTGAGAGTCCACCCTATCTATTCCTCTCAACATTTTATAAACCTCTATCAGGTCGCCTCTCAACCTACGTCTCTCCAGTGAGAAGTGTCCCAGCTCCCTCAACCTATCTTCATAAGGCCTGCCTCCCAATCCAGGCAGCATCCTTGTAAATCTCCTCTGAACTCTCTCAATAGCCTCTACATCCTTCCTATAATGAGGCGATCAGAACTGCACACAATACTCCAACTGGGGTCTGATAAGAGTCTTATAGAGCTGCGTCATTACCTCCTGACTCCGAAACTCTATTCCTCGCTTAATGAAGGCCAGTACGCCATACGCCTTCTTGATCACTTCCTCCACCTGCGAGGATGATTTAAGAGTCCCATGGACCCGGACCCCGAGATCCTTCTGCTCTACAACACAGCTAAGACTCCTACCCCTTATACCTCCTACCTCCTTATATGAGTGGAGAGAGCATTAAGCACAGGATAAAGAGACGTGTATTGTCTCCGGATGGATAGTTAGCGAGATTTTACAAGGTGTTGCAATCCTGGTGTTGTGAGCAGTGTGGGATCTAAACAAGCTACAAGCTTAGCAATCCGCAGGGGCCTCACAAAAATTTCAGAATTTATTCGTAATCAATAAAATTTAATTATTGAAAACTAAATCTAATTAATTAAAATGATACGTGTATAATTTTTAAATGTAATCAGTAAATGCATTCAATTGAAAATAATTTGTATTTTTCACTTTTTAAATACCTTGCTATTAAATATTACATATTAAGTAATAATTTAACAATTAATTAGTTATTAAATAATTAAAAGACAAATTATGTTTTAATTTTTTGTGTGTGACGACCCCCAGGGTCCTGTTTTTGGTACACATCTTTCTGGGAACTTTTGATGTAACTCTTTAACAAGTTTTTAGGGCCTGAACAAGTTTAAATCCAGCACTGACTGTCTTACTGTGCATACGATGTGGAGATGCCAGCATTGGACTGGGGTAAACACAGTAAGAAGTCTGACAACACCTGCTTTAAATCCAACTGATTTATTTGATAGTAAACTCGCAAGCTTTCGGCTCTCTGGCCTTCGTCAGGCGAATGAGGTGTTCTGGTCTCCAAAAGCACACATATCAGCACAGACAGTTTACAGATTACTGATTAGAATGCAAATCTTTACACCTAACCTGCTATTCAAGTCTTAAAGTGGCTAACAATGTGAGTGGACGGAGCACTGAGCACAGGTTAGAGAGATGTGGTTAGACAGCACAGTAAGTGAGGTTTTTTTGCTAACCCAGGCAAGTCCTGGGGGTTACAGAAAGTGTGACATGAAGCCAAGATCCCTGTTAAGACCGTCCTCATGTGTGTGGAACTTGGCTATCAGTCTCTGCTCAGCGGCTCTGCGCTGTCGTGTGTCGTGAAGGCCCCCTTGAAGAACGTTTACCTGAAGGTCGGAGGCCGAATGCCCGAGACCGCTGAAGTGTTCGCCAACAGGAAGGGAACTGTTTTGCCTGGCGATTGTCGAGCGACGTTCATTCATCCGCTGTTGTAGTGCCTGCATGGTCTCCCCAATGTACCAGAGACCGATAGCCAACTTCCGCGCACATGAGGACAGTCTCAACAGGGATCTTGGCTTCATGTCACACTATCTGTAACCCCCATGACTCGCCTGGATTAGCAAAAAACCTGTGCTGTCTGGAGACAATACACATCTCTCTAACCTGAGTGCTCAGTGCTCCGTCCACTCACATTGTTAGCCACTTTAAGACTTGAATAGCAGGTTAGGTGTAAGGATTTGCATTCTAATCAGTAATCTGTAAACTGTCTGTGCTGATATGTGTGCTTTTGCAGACCAGAACACCTCATTCGCCTGACAAAGGCCAGAGAGCCGAAAGCTTGCAAGTTTACTATCAAATAAATGGGTTGGATTTAAACCTGTTGTTGTCAGACTTCTTACTGTGTTTACCCCAGTCCAACACTGGCATCTCCACATTATAAATGAACTAGGCCTAGTCTGGGGGGGGGAGGATGTTGCTGAGTGCAGAGGTTCACATTTGTATTGCTATGGGAGCCATTGAAGGGACTGCCGCTGATTGACAGCTCAGTCTGGGGGGAGGGGCCACGGGGAGGGGGCGGGGCAGGAGGCGGGGATACTGCAAGGGGCGGAGTCAGGGCAGAGACCAGAGTGGGCGGGGTCATCGGGAAGGGACGGGGGCGGGGCTGCAGCGTGAAAGGGCGGAGTCAGGGCAACGAACCGAGTGAGCAGAGGGGGCGGAGCTCCGATGAGGGGCGGGGTCAGAATATCGACGACAGTGACGGCTGGGGGCGGGGCATGGGAAGGGGGCGGAACCTGGGATGGGGCAGGGTTGAGCAGTTGGATAATTGAAGAGGGCGGATCCAGGGGGACGGCGACGGGGGGGGGGGGGGGGGGGGCCACAATGGGAGGGGCGGAGATATGATAAGGGCGGGGTCAGGACGAAGAGCGGGCGAGTGGAGATGTTGGACGATCTTGGGATCCATCCCGAGGCCACCCCGGGGCCGGGGGGGGGGCCGGGGCGGGGGGGAAGCGGCCTGGGGAGAGAGGGCGGAGCCGTAGGCGGGAACTGGCGGAGTCAGGGCGGGGAAACTGGGCGGAGTCAGAGGCGGGGAGATGGGCGGAGTCAGAGGCGGGGAGATGGGCGGAGTCAGAGGCGGGGAGATGGGCGGAGTCAGAGGCGGGGAGATGGGCGGAGTCAGGGGCGGGGAGATGGGCGCGCCTACGTGTGGGCGGGGTCAGCGGCCCGCGTGGCCGTGTAGGCGGATCCAGGCTGCCTCCGCCGCTCTGATTGGTGCATTTTGAAGAATGTCGGTAGGGCGGCGGCCAATGGAGCGCGGCGGCGGTTGAGTTTGAAGGTGGCGGTTGGCGGCGGCGGTAATGGCGGCTGCGGGCGCGAGGAGCAGCCGGGCCCGGCTCCAGCAATCAGGTAGAATAGATAGGACATTTTATATATATACACAGTGTGTGAGTACACTATGTCTACAGTGTGTATATTATATGTGCAGTGTGTATACACTATATATACATTGTGTGTGTACTGCCCTCGACCTGCATAACTGTGTGCCAATCTGAACAATAACGGCACCCAGTAATTTTTGAGGCATGTATATAGTTTTCAGTATTGAAATGTTATGACTGTAATTTGTGTAGAACTGTTAAAAAAAAGTTTTAATTCTGCAGTTTGTAATTCATAGACATGTAAATTTGCAATGCTTTATTTGAGATTTTTGTGATTAAAGTATATTTTTGGGAAAAAAAAGTCCAGTATGCGTGTGTATACTATATGTACAGTCTTTGCGTGCACACTATGTACACAGTGTGCTTACACTATGTGTGCGGTGTGTATGTGCATACTATACGTATATACAATGTGTATATATGTATACAGTGTGTATATACTGTATGTGCAGTGTGCGTGTGCATACTATTCATATATACAATGTATAGTATATACAGAATGTGTGTACACTATAGTGTGTACACTATACATACAGTATGGGTATACTATATATAGGCACACTGCACATATAGTATATACACTATATATAAAGTATACACTTTATATAGTGTACACGCGCACACTATGCAGTGTGTGTGTGTACACTATATATATATATACACAGTGTATACTATATATACAGTATGTGTGTAATATATGTGCAGTGTGTGTACACTATATGCACACTAGTATATATGCACACACTGCACATATAGTATACATATACTGTATATATATACATACTATATATGCAGTATACTATATATACAGTATGTGTATACTATACACACTGCACGTAGAGTATACACACTATAGTGTACATGCGCATACTGCACATATAGTTTACACATACTGTGTATATATAGTATGTATAATATATATACAGTATATGTATACTCTATGTGCAGTGTATAGTATACAGATACTGTATATATAGTATGCACACTGCACATACACATACTGTATATATACTATACACACTATATATAGTGTACACGTGCACACTGCATATATAGAATACACACTATGTGTGTATATATAAATGTAGTGTACATGTGCATACTGCACATATAGTATACACATACTGTATATATAGTATATGTGCAGTATGTGCATGTACACTATATATAGAGTGTGTATACTATATGTGCAGTGTGTGTGCGTACACACATACATATATATAGTGTGTGTTTATACTATATGTGCAGCGTGTGTGCTATGTATATTGTGTGTATACATTGTATACACAAACTATATATAGTATACACATATGTAGTATATCCACACAAACACTATACATGTATGTACAGTGCATGTTTGTGTACGGTGCGTGTGCACGGTGCACATGTATACACAATGTATAGCATGTGTATATGTGTACACAGTGTACAGCGGCGTGGTATAATGTGTTGTGTGAGTAGATACATGGCACACAGCAGTGCTGCGGTGCGGGAGACATCACTAGAGGCCATTACGTGGACTTCCCACTGGGTGTTCCTGGTACTGCGTGCGTCTGCGTCAAAGTTTTTCAGCGTCATCAGCTCTGTGACAGAAATCAGCGCAGATTTATAATCCACGATTCAATTTCATCCCCCACCGGGAGCATTTCACTCCTGCGGGGTTTACAACAGCTCCCCAGTAGCGGAGATTAGGTGGAAGAGAGGACATGGAGGTCCTATCCAAGAGGTCGGGGATGAGAGGGGCTGCCGCATGAGCAGTGCCAGCCTTTCCCCGGCACTGCCCATGGGGCAAACTGGCAGTGCAAAAGGGGGTGAGGCCAGAGGGGTGGGGCCTATTGGGCGGGGAGGTGTCCTGTTGTCACTCTGCAATCAGGATCGCAGACAGAGGGAGAGAGGACAGTGATCAGGGCTAGCCATCTGAGTGGGTAGTATCGGGGCTGCCTGGAGGTTCAGGACTATTGAGTCGGGGTGGGGTGTATGATTAGGAGATTGGGTCTAACCAGTGAGTGAGGATATTGGGGCTGGCATGGAGCGGTCCAAGATTGGGGGTGGGGAGGAAATGAGGGGCAGCAACGTAGAGTTGTGAGGCTGGCCAGCAATCAGGAGGCTGGCAGTGCGGGCCTACTGTGCATACACTGATCTGCACTCTAACAGGTTGGTACGTGCCCAGCTCTCTGCTGCCGTCCTCTCCAGCGAATATCGTCCCCCCTCCCTAGTTTGCAACATGAATCTCGCTCGGGCAGTCTGCTGTCAATCTGAAAATCCTTCTTTTAAAAAAAAAACCATCACGAGTTACTCCTGTTTTCAGGCAAACTGGGGACTTGGAGTGTTTGTGGGAAAATACCAGCCATTGTGTGTGTAATATGCACCCTATATACAGTGTGCAGGGCAGCAGACACATGGGGAACACCACCACCTACAAGTTCCCCTCCCAGCCACGCACCATTCTGACTTGGAAATACATCGCCCGTTACTTCACTGTCGCTGGGTCAAAATCCTGAAACTCCCTCCCTAACAGCACTGTGGATGCATCTACACAGTAAGAAGTCTCACACGACCAGGTTAAAGTCCAACAAGTGAGACTTCTTACTGTGTTTACCCCAGTCCAACGCTGGCATCTCCACATCATGGTGTGTCTACACCTCAAGGGCCGCAGCGATTCAAGAAGGCAGCTCGTTAGCTCCTTATCGAGGGGCAATTAGTGATGAGCAATAAATGCTGGGCCTAGCCAGCAGAAAATAGAACCATGAATCACTGAATCCCTACAGTGCAGAAGGAGGCCATTAAGCCCATCGAGTCTGCACCCACCACAATCCCATCCTAGCCTGATCCCTGTAAGCTCATGCATTTACCCTAGCTAGTTCTCCAATACTAAGGGGCAATTTAGCATGGCCAATCCACCTAACCTGCATATCTTGAGACACTAAGGGGCAATTTAACATGGCCAATACATCTAACCTGCACAGCTTTGGACTCTGGGAGGAAACCGGAGCACCCGGAAGAAACCCACGCAGACTCCAGCAGATTTCACACAGACAGTGACCCAAGGCCAGGAATCAAACCCGGGACCCTGGTGCTGTGAGGCAGCAGTGTCACCTTATTGCCCTCTGAGGCCCAGATTTTGTTTACTCTGCGGTGAATCCAGGTTTGCTCTGGCTGGAGGTGGCGGCACACCTCTCGAGTGTGACATGGGAACAAATGTTTCTCTCTAACTAATGCAGCGTGATTAATTGCCCCTTACTTTCTGCTGAAGTTTTCCTAAAGGATTGGAGTGCGTAAGTTGGAGATGAAAAGTGAGAACATGAGGAATAAATCTCCAAGCTAGAGAAAATCCAGTTAAGATGCAGCCAAAGCTTCTCCATCTGACAGTTTGCAGTTTTATTTTGTGTGAACGAGCTTACTCAATAGCGCCAGCTTGTGTCTCAGTTTTTTATTGAGTGTGAGTTTGGTAGATTTTTGCCATGATATTAAATGCTGTATTCTGACTTTGATCACTTCTCTCTGAAACAGAATTACGGAGACAGCAACTTGAAGCTTATCTCTCCCAAAAGGGCAAATTGAAGGTTCCAGGTTCCAATGTCAGGTACATGTTTACATCAATTATAACAGCAGCTTTGTTTGAATTTCAGTGACAGACCACAGTTTCCAGATGATAGGTGGAGGGTCAGGTAGTTACTGAGGTGACACAGTGGTTAGTGCTGCTGCCTCATCCGGGTTCAGTTCCTGGCTTGGGTCACTGTCTGCGGAGAGTACACCTCTTTGGACACCAAGGGAGAATTTAGCGAGGCCTCTCCAACTAACCTGTATGTCTTTCGGACTGTGGGAGGAAACTGGAGCATCTGGAGGAAACCCACATCGACACGAGGAGAATGTGCAAACTCCATGCAGACAGTGACCCAAGCTGGGATTCGAAACCAACTCCCGGTGCTATGAGGCAGCAGTGCTAACCACTGTGCTTTGATTTGATTTATGATTGTCACATGTATTAGCATATAATGGAAAGTATTGTTTCTTGTATGCTATACAGAGCATACTGTTCAGAGAGAAGGAAACAAGAGAGTGCAGAATGTAGTGTTAGAGTCGTAGCTAGGGTGCAGAGAAAGATCACCTTAATGCATGGTAGATCCATTCAAATGTCTGACAGCAGCAGGGAAGAAACTGTTCTTGAGTCAGTTGGTATGTGACCTCAGACTTTGTTTCTTTTTCCCAAAGGAAGAAGGTGGAAGAGGAAGTCCGGAGTGCATGGAGTCCTTAGTTGTGCTAGCTGCGTTTCCCGAGGCGGTGGGAGGTGTAGACAGAAAGGAGGCTGGTTTGAGTGATGGATTGGGCTTTGTTCACAACCTTTTGTAATTTTTTGCAGTCTTGGGCAGAGCAGGAGCTATACCAAGTTTATACAGATACAACCAGAAAGAATGCTTCCTATGGTGCACCTATAAAGGTTGGTGAGAGTCATAGCAGACATGCCAAATTTCCATAGCCCCCTGAGAAAGTAGAGATGTTGGTGAGCTTTCCTAACTATAGTGTCGGTGTGAGGGGACCAAAACTTGAAGTTCTCAGCCCTATCTACTTCGTATGATGTAGACAGAGGCAAATTCTCTACTACGTTTCCTGAAGTCGGTAACAATCTCCTTCGTTTTGTTGACATTGAGGCATTGCACCAGTTCACCAGATTCTCTATCTCATTCCTGTACTCTGTCGTGACATTGTTTGAGATCTGACCCACTAAGGTAGTGTCATCAGCAAACTTAAAAATCGAGTTGGAGGGGAATTTGGCAGTCATAGGTATATAAGGAGTACAGTAGGGGGCTGAGAACACAGTCTTGTGGGGCATTGGTGTTAAGGGTGATCGTGGAGGAGGTGTTATTGCCTATCCTTACTGATTGGGCTCGAAAGTCTAGATTCCAGTCACAGAGGGAAGAGTCAAACTCCAGGTCATGGAGTTTGGAGATGGGTTTTGAGGGAATAATAGAGTTGAAGGCTGAGCTGTAATCAATAAATAGGAGTCTGACATAGGAGGTTTTGCTATCTAGGTGATCAGGGTTGAGTGCAAGGCCAGGAAGATGATGTCTGATGTAGACCTTTGCAGCGATAGACAAACTGTAGTAGATCCACACAGTCCGGGAGGCTGGAATTGCTTCATGCTATGACTAACCTTTCAATGCACTTCAATAGTGATGGGTGTCAGAGCCAGCAGACAATAGTGCCGCCAGTGCTAACCACTTTCTTTCCAATTGGTTACTATCCAGCAATTTATTCGATTCTGTGCTCTTTCCATTCATATAGAAATCCTGTCTTCGTCTGACATTAACATCAGAACTCATTGAATTTGAAGCATTTTAAGGCTCCTAGACTGAATGTTAAACGAGCCGGTGGCTTTTTGTTTTGTTGTGAAGCAGATTTGTGTAACGGGACCCGCTTATTTCAAATCAGGTATTGTTTAAAAGTCCCACTTGACATCATATGAAACCCTTGGAGAACACAGTTTAACCTGATTTAAAATGACACTTCGTAAGGAAGATTGATATTTTCCTTTGTTTCCTCATATTAAAGGTAAAGGCCACTGAGGGATTGGGGGACGCGTGTGATGTGATTTGAAACTGAGTAAATCATTTATAAATCCCGTGTCCTTTATTTTGAAACCTTTTCTGAAGTGAAAATGTCCTCTTTCTTCAGGTACTACTTAGGGGACAAGACGAATCGAAAAATACAGCCCCCAACTGCTCCCTTCAAAGTTGGCTTGGTAAGTCGGAGCGTCTTCAGACTATCATCCACAAACTATCGCAGTCAAGCTTAAGTCACTTCCATTTTGTACACAGAATTAGTCTCATCAGCGGGGAATGTTTCTTGATTCGGAGCTGGGCAAATGTTCCTTCTCCCCAGAAATCTACTTTCTGACAGTTTCCTCTGGACCTCTGTTGCCACATGTGAATAGAGATCACCATGCAGTATGTTGTCTGATTTCTGACGGTGGCACAGCAGTTACCACTGCTGACTCACAGCTTCAGGGGATCCAGGTTCGATTCCAGCCTTGGTGATTGTCTGTGTGGAGTTTGCATGTTCTCCACATGACTATGTGGGTTTCCTCCCACACTCCAAAGATATGCAGGTTAGGTGGATTGGTCATGCTAAACTGCCCCTTAGTGTCCAAAGATGTGCAGGTTAGGTGGATTGGCCATGCTAAACTGCCCCTTAGTGTCCAAAGATGTGCAGGCTAGGGGGATTGGCCATGCTAAACTGCCTCTTAGTGTCTAAAAATGTGTAGATTAGGTGGATTGGCCATGCTAAACTGTCCCTTATTGTCCAAAGATGTGTAGGTTAGGTGGATTGGTCATGTTAAACTGCCCCTTAGTGTCTAAAAATGTGTAGGTTAGGGGGATTGGCCATGCTAAATTGCATCTTAGCATCCAAAGATGTGTAGGTCAACAGGATTAGTGCAGTAAATACATTGGGTTACAGGGTTAGAACCTGAGGATGATGCAGTGTTGGAGAGTCGGTGTAGAATCGATGGGCCAAATGGCCGCCTTCTGCACTATAGGGATTCTACGATGGGAGTTCTCGGTCCAGATTCTAAACTGAACGTGTTGCCGGAAAGGGAAAGTTTAGCAAAGAGCAGGGTGAGGGGAGAGCTGAACCTAACAGTAGGGGAAATGCTGCAGATTGCTGAATCTTTGCAGATGTTAATTCAAGTGGCGTAAGGCAAGAGCAAAGAATTGGATTGGAGCGATGGACACTGAAGGTGCTGAACTGACTGAGTGAGCCAGTAGCTAAGAATGTGCACGGCAACGTGGCAAGGGATTGGTGTGGTTATTGTGACAAAGATACTGGCTTCCATCTCCGTAATGTTAGGATGGTCTTAGATTGGCAGTCAGTCTGGTGGCAGAGGGACTGTAGGGATGGAAGTAGCTGCCTGGGATCTGTGGCCATTCTCTGGTCATCTCACTGTAGGGATAGCATACTGAGGCATAGCTATTATGACATTAATGTTCTTTTTAAGTCATGATCTCTGCAGCTCATAACCTTAGGTGATGTCACTGGGAGGAGAAGTAGCTAAAAAAACACTGCCAGTCAAGTGATAGAGCTGTCTTTTGGTTTGTTTTGGCTGCAGTGTTTGAGACATAACTGAAAGTCTCTCTCTCTCTGTTTATTTTGGAAGTTTTACCAGTTAGCTGAAGGCACATTTTGTGTAAGTAAGGAATCTATGTTTTGGGGTTTTGAAGACTAGAAACTGCTCTGAGTTTTCAAGATCATTTGAAATCAGTATTCAACACGGGGCACTGAATTCCAGTATCATGTGAGCTTTAGCCTGTGCAGTGATACATCTGTTTAAAGGGTTTTATTTATTGGATTTTGGTTTTAATTGGAACACATTAGAGATATTCATTAAGAGTTATAATTATAGTGGTTGTTTTGTTCCTTGTTTGTAATTGGTAAAAGTTCTTGCTAATTTTCTTATACATGTTGACTGTATTCTTAAATAAACTTTGTTTGATAAAAGCTCCCTAATCGGTCACTTATATCAGAGCTGAAGTGGAAACATCTCAAGCTTATCCTCGCCAAATTCAAGGTGCAGAACTTCTGATTCAGGCGGATTCCGTAAACACTTTGGAATTTCTAACCTGAACCATAACCCAAGGAAAGATGTTTGAGGATTCTGTAGGTGATGGGGAAAGAGGGGGCTGAGCAGTTCAGAGGGCTTAAAACAAAGCCCTGGGGGAAGAAGACTTTTTGAAATTGTACAAAACTTTGGTATGGCCACAATTGGAATACTGTGTACAGTTCTGGTCGCCCTATTATAGAAAGGATATTATTAAACTAAAAAGAGTACAGAAAAGATTTACTGGATGTTACCAGGACTTGATGATTTGGATTATAAGGAGAGGCTGGATAGACTGAGACATTTTTCCCTGGAGTGAAGGAGACTGAGGGGTGATCTTATAGAGGTTTATAAAATAATGAGCAGCATAAATCAGACATCTTTTCCCAAACGTTGGGGAGTCTAAAACTAGAGGGCATAGGTTTAAGGGGAGAGATACAAGAGTCCAGAGGAGCAATTTTTTCACACAGAGGGTGGTGAGTGTCTGGAATGAGCTACCAGAGGTAGTCGGAGAGGCGGGTACAATCTTGTCTTTTGAAAAGCATTTAGACAGTTACACGGGTAAAATGGGAAAGATATGGGCCAAACACAGACAACTGGGACTAACTTGAATGTGGTCAATGTGCGAATGTGGTCCCGTTGTTCAAGAAGGGGAAGAGAGACTTTCCAGGGAATTATAGGCCAGTGAGTCTTACTTCTGTTGTGGGCAAAGTATTGGAGAGAATAATTAGGGATCGGATTTATAGTTATTTAGAGAGGAATGAATTGATTGGGGATAGTCAGCATGGTTTTGTGAAGGGTAGGTCGTGCCTTACTAACCTCATTGAGTTTTTTGAAAAAGTGACCAAAGAGGTGGATGGGGGTAAGGCGGTTGATGTGGTATATATGGACTTTAGTAAGGCGTTTGATAAGGTGGCCCATGGAAGACTTCTGCAGAAAATGCAGATGTATGGGATAGAGGGTGATTTAGCTAATTGGGTTAGGAATTGGCTAGCAGATAGAAGACAGAGGGTGGTGGTTGATGGGAGATATTCATCGTGGAGTTCGGTGACAAGTGGTGTACCTCAGAGGTCTGTTTTGGGGCCCCTGCTGTTTGTAATTTTTATAAATGATCTGGATGAGGGTATTGAAGGATGGATTAGTAAATTTGCAGATGACACTAAAGTCGGTGGAGTGGTAGATAGTGAAGAGGGGTGTTATAGTTTGCAGAGAGACTTGGACAAGTTGCAGAGCTGGGCCGAGAGGTGGCAAATGGAGTTTAATGTGGAAAAGTGTGAGGTAATGCACTTTGGCAGGAATAATAAATGTGTAGAGTATAGGGCTAATGGTAGGATTCTTAATAGTGTTGATGAACAGAGGGATCTTGGTGTATATGTGCATAGATCCCTGAAAGTAGGCAGTCAAGTCGAGAAGGTTGTTAAGAAGGCATATGGAGTCTTAGCTTTTATTGGTAGGGGGATTGAATTTCGGAGCCGCAACGTCATGTTGCAACTGTACAAAACTCTAGTGCGGCCGCACTTGGAGTATTGTGTGCAGTTCTGGTCCCCACATTATAAGAAAGATGTGGAGGCATTGGAGAGGGTACAGAGGAGGTTTACCAGGATGTTGCCTGGTATGGAGGGCAGGTCTTATGAAGAGAGGCTGAGGGATTTGAGGTTGTTTTCGTTAGAAAGGAGGCGGCTAAGAGGGGACCTTATTGAAACATATAAGATGATTAGAGGTTTAGATAGGGTGGACAGTGATAGCCTTTTTCCTAGGATGGAGAAAGCTAGCACGAGGGGACACAGCTTTAAATTAAGGGGTGATAGTTATAGGACGGATATCAGAGGTAGGTTCTTTACCCAAAGGGTGGTTCGGGAGTGGAATGCCCTGCCTGCAGCAGTTGTAGATGCGCCACGTTTGGTGGCGTTTAAGAGGTTAGTTGATAAGTATATGGAAGAGAAGGGAATAGTTTAGTTTGGAGGGGCATTGCTTTTTATATTGGTCGGCGCAACATCGAAGGCCGAAGGGCCTGTTCTGTGCTGTAGTGTTCTATGTAACTTAGTGGTTAAAAACTGGGCAGCATGCACCAGTTACAATGCACGGACAAGTGTTAGGGCAATGAAAAATGGACTTGTTCTCATGCCTGCATGAGCTTTTCCTCATTTTGTTTCAGGGAGGTGGTCCCACTAAACCAGCTAAACCGGGAGGCACGGACAACTTAACATTGAATAACCACACCAAAGCTGTGGCTGCCAACTCCAAAACTCGAGGCAACACGAAACCCTCTGAGACTCTGTCCAAAGATCCTCCCGCATTGCTCCAGGCAAGGATCGGCACCCACAGGAAAGCATCCAATTTCTTCCCAGTAACGTCGAAGGAGATAGAGAATGAAATAGCTGTTGCTGAGACAGCTCAATCAGGACAGTATGACGGCAGTTTAATCCCTCCTGCCAACTATGCTGCAGGTCTCTGTCAATCAGATAATTGGAAGAAGAAGGGGCAGGCGGTAGAAGCAGCTCCAAACACTGGGCACTCTGCCAGCACAGCTTTGATTAAACCCTTAACAAATCCAGCAAATAAGACGCAAGCTGGCAAAAAGAACACTGTTTCAGAGAATCGGTCACAGGCTGTTGGCAGAATAACCAAATCTGTCCCCAGTGCGGCAAAGACAGCTCCGGGTGCGGCAAAGCCTGTCGGCACTGCCAGGGTGGCGCCGGGTGCGGCAAAGCCTGTCGGCACTGCCAGGGTGGCGCCGGGTGCGGCAAAGCCTGTCGGCACTGCCAGGGTGGCACCGGGTGCGGCAAAGCCTGTCGGCACTGCCAGGGTGGCGCCGGGTGCGGCAAAGCCTGTCGGCACTGCCAGGGTGGCGCCGGGTGCGGCAAAGCCTGTCGGCACTGCCAGGGTGGCGCCGGGTGCGGCAAAGCCTGTCGGCACTGCCAGGGTGGCGCCGGGTGCGGCAAAGCCTGTCGGCACTGCCAGGGTGGCGCCGGGTGCGGCAAAGCCTGTCGGCACTGCCAGGGTGGCGCCGGGTGCGGCAAAGCCTGTCGGCACTGCCAGGGTGGCGCCGGGTGCGGCAAAGCCTGTCGGCACTGCCAGGGTGGCGGCTAAACCTGTTGGATTGGTGCCGGTTTCGCCACAGTTCACCGACACAGATAGAGATCAGAGCGATGGCGACAAGAGATCGAGGAACTCAACACCACAGCTGACAGGTCACAAAACCAAGCCCGCTTCTGGCTTCCCACCACTGATCGTTACTCATTCCACTGCGAATAAGCCAGTGACAATCTGGCAGCCTTTCACAAGGTCTGCTCAAAGACTGCATCCGGCTTGGTGGTCTGCCCCTCGGGCCACAAAGGAAAGTGAAGGAGTGTTGCGTATTGCGAGCAAGCCGACCGCATCAGCACTCAACACTGGCAAAGATGGAAGCACCATCCGCAAAGCCATCAAAGGACAAGATGAACGGAGGTAAGAGGAAGTAGCTTGTAACTGCCGCAAAATTACTTGGTTCTGTTTGAACCCGGACGCTTGTCCGAGAAGATGTTTGTGCCTCTCGGAAATCCGGGGCACAATCTGCTTGAATCTATGTCCTGTGCTCTGTCTGTCATGCATTTCACTCGGGCTGTGGCAGAGAGGATGCGTGCGCTGTCTGGAAACTGGGCTAGGGTTGTAACTCTTGTATCTCTCTATCTTTGTAAATGGCAGAGCAGGCAATCAGCCAAGCTCCGACATGGTGTGAGTTTATATTTCAGATGGAAATCTGACAGTGGTGCACAGTTCTTATGATACTGTTTCATTCAAAAGTTGCTGGCTAGGCCAGCATTTTATTGCCCATTCCCCTAATTGCCCTTGGAGAGGTGCTGATGAACTGCCACCTTGGACCATTGGTGGGGTAGGTACATCCACAGTGCTGTTAGGAAGGGAGTTCCAGGACTTTGACCCAGTGAAGGAACAGTGTTATATTACCAAGTCTGGATGGTAGGTGACTTGGATGGGAATCCCCAGGTGGTGGTGTCCTTGTCCTTTGTGGGTTTGGAAAGTACAGTCGAAGGCATCTCAGTGAGTTGCTGCACAGTGCACCTCCTAAACGGTACACACTGCTGCTACCGAGCGTCAGTGGTGGAGAAAGTGGATGTTTGAGCAATCAGATGAGCTGCTTTACCCTGGATGTGTTGTGTTATTGTTGCTGCACCATCCAGGCAAGTGGGGAGTATTCCATCACACCCCTGACTTGTGCTTTGTGGACAGGCTTTGGGGGGAGTCAGGAGGTGAGTTACTGTCCGCAGGATTCCCAGTCTCTGACCTGGGGGTCCGGCAAATCATTTGGTTCAAGGAAATTTGAATGGCAACACTCAGTCAACTGCTGCCTTGTCAAGGACAGTCTCTGTCTCTCTCTCTTTCTCTCTCTGTTATGATAAGGAACTGAAGTTCACTGAGCAGCCAGTGTATAAATCATTTCACCCGTACCTATATCCTGGCAATGTAACCAGAGATTGCCTGCTACTAAAATATAAGCAGATAATATTCCACTTTCCTTATTAGTAAGACCCTTGCTTAATCAATGCACCAACTTGAATTGAAGCAAACAGTTTAACCATTTTATTTTATCCCCTCAATAAAGTTGAAATTTATTTCGAAAAAGCATGGTTTCAATGTCGACAATTTTTTAAAAAAAATGTCTCTGTGTGCTGATCCACACAGAAGAAGGTGGAAACAGTTCTTACTCTGCATTAGAGAGTGGCCTATGCTGAATTGCTTTTCCCACTTTCAATTGCAGATGGATTTGTCTTAAAGTTCTGTAGTTTGCTTTGATTCTCATTAGCTAGATTGCATTAGCCAGGTTGGCACAGTGGTTAGCCCTGTTGCCCCACAGTGCCAGGGACTCGAGTTCAATTCTGACTTGGGTCACTGTTTGTGCAGTATTTGCATGTGTGAACTCTCTACACGATGCACTGCAGCAACTTGCCAATGTTCCTTAGGCAGTAGCTTCCAAACCCACGACCACTTCCATCTAGGACAAGGGCAGCAGATACATGGGAACACCACTACCTGTTAATTCCCCTTCAATAACAAATGTATAGAGTATAGGGCTAATGGGTAGGACTCTTACTAGTGTTGATGAACAGAGGGATCTAGGTATATATGTGCATAGATCCCTGAAAGTTGGCAATCAAGTTGATAAGGTTGTTAAGAAGGCATACAGAGTCTTGGCTTTTATTGGTAGGGGTATTGAATTTCGGAGCCGCAACGTCATGTTGCAACTGTACAAAACCCTGGTGCGGCTGCACTTGGAGTATTGTGTACAGTTCTGGTCCCTGCATTATAAGAAAGATGTGGAAGCATTGGAGAGGGTGCAGAGGAGGTTTACCAGGATGTTGCCTGTTATGGAGGGCAGGTCTTATGAGGAGAGGCTGAGGGATTTGAGGTTGTTTTCGTTAGGAAGAAGGCAGCTAAGAGGAGACTTTATTGAAGCATGTAAGATGATCAGAGGTTTAGATAGGGTGGACAGTGATAGCCTTTTTCCTCGGATGGAGAAAGCTAGCACGAGGGGATGTAGCTTCAAATTAAGGGGTGGTAGTTATAGGACGGATGTCAGAGGTAGGTTCTTTACCCAGAGGGTGGTAAGAGTATGGAATGCCCTGCCTGCTGCAGTTGTAGATGCGCCCAGTTTGGGGGCATTTAAGAGGTCCATGGATAGGTTTATGGATGAAAAGGGAATGGTTTAAGTTAGAGGGTCATTGCTTTTTCTTAATTGGTCGGTGCAACATCGAGGGCTGAAGGGCCTGTTCTGCGCTGTAATGTTCTATGTTCTAAATGGCATAGTCACACAGTGGTTAGCACTGTTGATTCACAACACCTGGGACCCAGGTTCAATTCCTGGCTTGGGTCACTGTATGGAGTCTGCACGTTCTCCCCATATGTGCATGAGTTTTCCCCGGTTCCCCCAATTGCAAGCCTACTTGCAATTAACAAAATAAATACTGAGTTCTTGCAATGGTTAGCTTAATTGGACAGATTTGGTATTGAGCCCAGTACTGATTAGTTGGTTACGGGTGTGGTTCCGGAGGACTGGAGGATGGCGAATGTGGTCCCATTGTTTAAGAAGGGGAAGAGAGACCTTCCTGGGAATTATAGGCAGTGAGTCTTACTTCTGTGGTGGGCAAGGTATTGGAGAGAATTATTAGGGATAGGATTTATAGTTATTTAGAGAGAAATGAATTGATTGGGGATAGTCAGCATGGTTTTGTGAAGGGTCGGTCTGCCTTACTAACCTCATTGAGTTTTTTGAAAAAGTGACCAAGAGGTGGATGGGGGTAAGGCGGTTGATGTGTATATATGGACTTTAGAAGGCGTTTGATAAGGTGGCCCATGGAAGACTTCTCAGAAAATGCAGATGTATGGATAGAGGGTGATTTAGCTAATTGGTTAGGAATTGGCTAGCAGATAGAAGACAGAGGGTGGTGGTTGATGGGAGATATTCATCTGGAGTTCGGTGACAAGTGGTGTACCTCAGGGGTCTGTTTTGGGCCCCTGCTGTTTGTAATTTTTATAAATGATCTGGATGAGGGTATTGAGGGATGGATCAGTAAATTTGCAGATGATACTAAAGTTGGTGGAGTGGTAGATAGTGAAGAGGGTGTTTTAGTTTACAGAGTGACTTGGACAAGTTGCAGAGCTGGGCCGAGAGGTGGCAAATGGAGTTTAATGTGGAAAAGTGTGAGGTAATGCACTTTGGCAGGAACAATAATGTGTAGAGTATAGGGCTAATGGAGGGCTCTTAATAGTGTTGAGGAACAGAAGGATCTTGGTGTATGTGTCAATAGATCCCTGAAAGTAGGCAGTCAAGTGGATAAAGTTGTTAAGAAGGCATATGGAGTCTTAGCTTTTATTGTAGGGGATTGAATTTAGGAGCCGCAGCATCATGTTGCAACTGTACAAAACTCTAGTGCGGCCGCACTTGGAGTATTGTGTGCAGTTCGGTCGCCACATTATAAGAAAGATGTGGAGGCATTGGAGAGGGTACAGAAGAGGTTTACTAGGATGTTGCCTGGTATGGAGGGCAGGTCCTATGAAGAGAGGTTGAAGGATTTGAGGTTGTTTTCGTAGAAAGGAGGCGGCTACGGGGGGATCTTATTGAAACATATAAGATAATTAGAGGTTTGGATAGGGTGGACAGTGATAGCCTTTTTCCTAGGATGGAAAAAGCTAGCACGAGGGGACACAACTTTTAATTAAGGGGTATGAGTTATAGGACGGATATCAGAGGTAGGTTCTTTACTCAAAGAGTGATTAGGGAGTGGAATGCCCTGCCTGCAGCTGTTGTAGATGCGCCAAGTTTGGTGGGTTTAAGAGGTTAGTTGATAAGTATATGGATGAGAAGGGAATGGTTTAGTTAGGAGGGGCATTGCTTTTTATTTTGGTCGGCACAACATCGAAGGCCGAAGGGCCTGTTCTGTGCTGTATTGTTCTATGTTCTATGTTCTATGTTCTAAAAGGACAATGTTTATTATTCCTAGAATTTTCCCAAGCTGTGTAGTTGATAGAAAATAAACAAGACTTGAAGTAAAGCTTGCAAAAAAAACATAATTGTGAGCCTGCCGTGCTTTGAGGTTCATTCGTAGTAAACATGCTCACAGAAACCCATTCAGTGATCCTTGACGCTTTCCCCACCTAAATTTACTGGTACATTTGACCTCTAAGGTGGGAAAGCAACAAAATAATCACCGACTTCTGGTGAAGAGTTGTTGGTCTGAAGCATTAACTCTTTATCTCTCTCCACAAATAGTGTCAGACTTGCTGAGTATTTGCAGCACTACATTTGTTCTTAATTCATACAATAGAATCCTTAAAAGTGCAGAATTACTGGTGATCGAGTCTGAACTCGTATCCTATCCCTGTAAACCTATGTGTTTACCCTGCTAAATCAGAAGGAGGCCGACAATAATCTCACCCAGACCCTATGCCTGTAACCTTATTTACCCTGCTACTTCCCCTGACGCTAAGTGCCAATTTAACATGGCCAATCAACCTAACATACGTATCTTTGGAGTGTGGGAGGGAACCGGAGGAAACTCTTGCAGACGTGGGGGGACAACATGCAGACTGCAGACAGACCATGCAGGACACTGGTGCAGTGAGGCAGCTAACCACTGTTAACAAAATACTTAAACAGTGTTCCTAAGTTATGAAGTTTTTTTTTAAACTGTGCTCAATATTGTTGATGAATAACAGTACTGAATGATGATTTTATAAACTTACATTTGGAAGAGAGGGAGAAGAAGGGGGAATAGGAGGAACAAGAAAGGGGAAAATACCCTCTTCAGCCCCAAAAATATCAATAATAAAATCAACAGCAATCATAGAGGAGATATAGTTTCATATCTGGAAGCTAATTAGGGTCAGTTATAGGAAAGTTCATCAAAACAACTTGAGCAATATTTCCAAGCCTTGTAAAAGTGGAGCCTCTTTATAGTGTATTTTTCTTTCTCAAGTTAAAGTTTATTTATTGTGTGTCACAAGTAACAAAGTTACTGTGAAAACCCCCTCGCAGTCACACTCGGGCATTGTTCAGATACACTCGGGGAGAATTTAGTATGGCCAATACACTGAACCAGTGCATCTTTTGGAAACCAGAGCACCTGGTGGAAACCCACACGGACACTGGGAGGACTTATGCATCTTTGGTCACTGAGAGAGAATTTAGCACAGCTAATAGATCTAAACAGCACATCTTTCTGACTGTGGGATGGAAAAGCGGAGCACCAGGAAGAAACCCACGCAGACACGGGCAGAATGTGCAAATTCCACACTTACAGTGACCTATGCCAGGAATGGAACTCAGTTCCGTGGAACTGTGAGGCAACAGTGCTAATCACTGTGTTACCGTAAAATTCTGCATATGGTGTTATACCCATTGTTTAAAAAAAAAGCGAGGCGGATTGCTTCCGATTTAATGAAATAATGCCAGTAACTTGAAAAAGTGAACGCATCAGTCTGAAATCTTATAAGAGGCATGCCATTTGATTCCAACGAGTGCTGTAATGGGAGATGTTATTACTTAAAGTATGTGAAAGCAATGTTTAAAAAAAAAAGTTTGTTCAATTTAGGACAGAGGTATATGTGCGTCAGAGAGGCTAGGACAATATAATGTTTGGATAAATCTGGTTCATTTTTCTTTGATTAGGTGGATATGATGTAAAGATTTTAAAATTATAGCAACCCATGTCTTGTGCAAATAATTGAGTAATGTACTTCAGAAAGAATGAACTCCCAGTTACCCTCTAAGACCGAATCAAAACCTTGCTCCCTTCGAATTTTCACCATGCTAAATTTCCCCGCAATATCCCTCCTGCATGTTGGCACAGTGGTTAGCACTGCTGCCTCGTAGCACCAGCGACCTGGTTCGATCTCCAGGTCCCTATCTGTGAGGAGTCTGCAAGTTCTCCCTGTGTTTGCGTGGGTTTCCTCCCACAGAAGTAAAGGTGCTCTGGTTAGCTGTTAAATTCTCCCTCCGTGTACCTGAACAGGGGCCAGAGTGTGGCGACTAGGGGATTTTCATCGTGACTTCATTGCGATATTAGCGTAAGTCTACTTGTGACACAAATAAATAAACATAAAAAAACATTCCTTTATAGAAGGAATAGCGGGGTAACTATGTGGAGTAACGGGGTTAGGGCCTGGATACGATGCTTTGTCAATGCAATGGGCTAAATTTTAGGGATTTTACAATTCTTAATACAATTTGCAAATGAGCCGCCCCAACGAAAGGATTTAGTTCTCATAGAATATCGATTGGTAATTTTGCCGGGGGCGTTTATTTTCTGCTATGTAATGGTACAACTCCTCCTCTGCTCCAGGAAACGTCTTGAAGAATGGCTGCTGTCCAAGGGGAAGACCTACAAGCGCCCTCCCATGCCGACCCCCTTCAAGCGATCGGTGCAGTCCATTAAAAAGAATTTGGAGTTCTCCTTCCAGGAGGCGATCGAGGAGGAGGAGGAAGAGCAGAGGAGGCTGACCAGTCGGGTGAACGACATGCTGGATGACTGCATGAGGCTACTGGAGAAGGTAGGCAGGTGCCCAAGGCAATATCAGTGCTGGTGAAAAGTGTAGTGACAGACCTCAAAGAGACTCAGATTATCCCGTAAAAGAATATAGTAATCAAAAAAAAACTTTTGCCTGAGGATGGTTGCAAATGTCGTTTGCACTGATGTGCTGGACTCCTCCCCCACGTCTCAGGCTGGAACGTGGCAGAATTGCAGAACTCGGGTGCGATCCATTGATTTGGGGGTGGGTTCAGGGGATGTGGGGGTTCGAGAAGGGCAGGGTGTCTGTGTGGGTCCATCCATGCGATTAATGCACCCGACAAAAGTACTGGAAGCACTCAGCAGGGCAGGCAGCCTCTGTGGAGAGAGAATCACGGTTAGCATTTCAGAACCATGATCTCGCATCGTTCGCTTGCTTAGATCGGTACAGTGCTTAGCACTGCTGCCTCATAATGCCAGGGAGTCAGCTTCGATCCCCAGCCTCGTCTGTGCGGAACCTGCACATTCTCCCTGTGTCTGCGTGGGTTTCCTCCAGGTGCTCCGGTTTCCTCCCGCACTCGGAAAGACATGCTGGTTCGGTGCTAAATTCTCCTCGGTGTAACCCGAACGGGCGCCAGGGTGTGGCGACTAGAGGAATTTCCACAGCAGCTTCATTGCAGTGTTAATGTAAGTCTACTTGTGACATTAAACTTTAATCCCCCCCTTCTTCTTCACTGATGGTGGATCTGTTTTATCCGTTGCTTTGTGTCCCTTCAGGGTTCCCCACCGGAGCAGGTGTCTGCCACGCTGCAGAATGTTCCAGAAGGTGAAAAGTTTGCCAAGTATTGGATCTGCCGGGCCCGTCTGCTGGAGTTAACTGGCCCGATGGAGGCTGTCGTTGCGCTGTTTGAGCAGGCAGTTCACAGTGGTGCAGAGGTAGGGCAACTCTGACTTCTTAAAATGTAGCTTTACCTGGGCAGCCAGAAATATCCCTGGCTTCCACTTCCATACGCTTCGAGCAAAGGGTGTCTAACCTGCAGTTAGTGGTCAGGAAGTGTGAGCGCTCTGCTGTCGTTACCCTTCCGAACTCAGACACGACATCTGGGTTCTGCACTGGCCTGGATCAACACACGCATCCTGAGGTTCCCATTTCTGTCACCAATCAGCACGGGGTGAATACGCGAAGTGGGGGGGAACTCACAGTCTGTGGACCATTTAGGACAGAGATGAGGAGACATTTCTTCACCCAGTGTGGAATTCACCACCACAGGAAGTAGTTGATGCCAAAATGTTGGATGTATTCAAGAGGCGGTGGATATAGCACTTAGGGCGAACAGGATCAAAGGTTATGGGGAGAAAACAGGATTAGACTGTTGAGTTGGATAATCAGCCATGATCGTGATGAATGGCAGAGCAGGTTAGAAGGGCTGAACGGCCTCCTCCTATCTTCTATGTTTTTGTGAATTTTCCCTTCTCTAGTCTTGAGATGTTGTTGAAAGTGTTAGGAACGCTAAAAATCGCGTCTCAGGCGACAGCAAGGTGAGAATAGACAGTGGCCTAGTGGTTTTGTCACTAGACTGTTAATCCAGAAACTCGGCTAATGTCCTGGAGGCCCTTGGTTCGAATCCCGCCACGGCAGATGGTGGAATTTGAATTCACTTCCTTAAAAAAAAAATGGTCTGGAATTAAGAATCTACTGATGACCGTGAAACCACTGTCCACTGTTGGAAAAACCCATCTGATTCACTGCTGACTTTCAGGGAATGAAATCTGCCTACACGTGACTCAGCAATGTCGTTGACACACAGCCGCCTCTGAGCAATAAGTGCTGGCCAGTCACTGATGCCCATGTCCCACAAATAACTAAACAAAGTCCAAGTGGAATTTTAACAGTAATGAACAATAGTTACTGTTCAGCAACTCAGCTGGCTGTGAAAAGTGAAAGTTATAGAATGTCATTAAATGTTTTAATAGATTTGTTGAGTTTAAAAATAAAGTTTGTTCTTTCAGCTTCTATCTTAGTTTAATGTATAAGAGCTCATCTGTTTAAATAAAGTGATAGAGTTGTTAGCACTTTGCTTTTCCTGGTTGGCAGTGAGAATTCTTGAATGCGATTGGCAGCTTGATGGCCAAGGCTTGGGAATCCCTATTAAAATGATACTTGCTTTGGAGAGAGACCAAGTTCTCGCCATAGCAATCTCAGCATCTCTCAGCTTATGTGCCCTTGTTTTGATTCTGACTGCAAAATCTGGCCCATAAAGTGTAGGAGCAGGTGTTAAGCTGTTTGGCCCATCGAGTCTGCTCCACTATTCAATCATAGCTGATAAGCTTCTGAACCCTACTCTCGTGCCTTTCCCCCCTAACTTTTAATACCCTTACCAATCAAGAACCTATCTATCTCCGTCTTAAATACACAGTAGCACAGTGGTTAGCACTGCTGCTTCACAGCTCCTGGGTTCAATTCCCGGGTCACTGTCTGTGTGGAGTTTGCACATTCTCCTCGTGTCTGCGTGGGTTTCCTCCCACAATCCAAAGATGTGTGGGTTAGGTTGATTGGCTGTGCTAAAATGACCCAGCCTCCACAGCCTTTTATGGCAATGAACTCCATAGATTCGCCAAACACTCTGGCTGAAGAAATTCTTCCTTTTGTACGATATTCTGAGGCAGATTTTCAGCATCTTGGCCTGTGCTGGGAATACAGGAAATTGGATCTTTATGTAGAAAATGCTTAATATAATCCCAGATTCTCCTTTTATTGTCAAAATGCTTCCTTGCCCTGTGTGCCAAATTGCAATAACAGATTCTAATTTTTCCAGCCTGTTGAAGAATTACGATCAGCGCTTGTAGAAACCATCATGAGGAACGCCAACTCTCAACCAGCTTTAGCAGGTAAATTCTTAACTGTTATACAAAGAACAACACAGCATGGGAAACAGGCCCTTTGGCCCAACGAGCCCGCGCCACCACCCCAATGTTCCCGCTTCCACCTATGATCCCTGTTTGTTTATAGAAATCTACAATGGAACCCAAATTAGTGAGACAATTTAGGGAGCATTTGTTTTGCCAGTCAGCCTACGAGCACATCTTTGAGGTGTGGGAGGAAACCGGAGCACCCGGAGAAAACCCACGCAAGCACGGGGAGAATGCGCAAACTCCCACAGACATAGGCCCCAAATCCATGTATCTGCACAGCACAGCGATAGTCACTGAGCTGTCGTGTTGCTCATCAAATGGTCCAGGTCAAGCGTACACTAACGACGTGAAGCACTAGGATACTCTCGAAAAAGATCCAAGAGCAGCCCTCTCACGACCCATCGCATGTATGCCCCTTGTTGGACACAAGGCAGACTGAAGTACCTATGGAATAAAAGAGAAATACATTAATGTCATGCACAACATATGCAATTTCCAGGGATATGTCCCAAGGTTAATGATCCCTATTTTAAATCAGTTTTCTATACCCCTCCATTCGCATTCTGCTCATGTGCCCATCTAAGTATTTCTTAAATAATTCCAGCATGCCTACCTCCACCACCTTACTTGGCATACAACCTTCTGTGTGAAAAACCTCCCTCTAACATCCAAATTATACCTTGCCTCCCCCCTCACCCTAAGTCTGTGGCCCCTTGTGATATGTGATTCCAACTTAGGAAAAAGCTTATCACTGTTTACTCTATCTATCCCCTTCATAATCTTGAACACCTCTATTAGATCTCCTCTCAGTCTACGTCTTTCTAAAGAAAACAGCTCCAATTTGCCTAACCTTTCCTCGTATCCAAGACTTTCCATACCAGGCAGCATCCTGGTAAACCTCCTCTGCACTCTCTCCAGAGTCTCACGTCCTTCCGGTAGTAAGGCGACCAGAACTGGACACAGTATTCCAAATGAGGTCTAACCAATGTTCTATACAACTGCGACATTAAAGGCCAGCTCTTGTACTCTATACCCCTTCCTATAAAGGCTAGCATAGCATATGCTTTCTTCACAACCTTCTCCACCTGCTCTGCCTCCTTGAAAGACTTGTTCACCTGCACCCCCAGGTCCTTCTGCGTTTCTATACTCTTAATAGGTCTACCCTTTATCATATAATTCCCCCCTACATTCTTTCTCCCGAAGTGCATCACCTCGCATTTGTCAGGGTGACCAACAACTTGATGAAGCTCAGCCTAGACCACATTGAATTTGGCACGGGTAAGTATAAGATTTGATTCAAGTGACTCCGCTAGGGAGTTTTTAATCAATAACGGTTACAGGGGAGGCAATGGACTCGTGGGATTATCACTAGACTATTAGTCTAAAAAGAAGGCTAATGTTCCAGGGACCCGGGTTCGAATCCTGCCACAGCAGATGCTGAAGTTAAGAATTTAATGATGATCATGAAATCGTTATCGGAAAAACCCATCTGGTTCAGTAATATCCTTTAGGGAAGGGAATCTGCCATCCTTACCCAGGTCCCTGGCACTGTGAGGCAGAGTGCTTGGCACTGTGCGCTCCTAGTGGTGACCGTTGTCCGAAAAACCTAACTGGTTCACTAATGACCTTTAGGGAAGGAAATCTGCCATCCTTACCCTGGTCTGGCCCACACGTGATTCCACAGCCACAGCAATGTGGTTGACTCTCAACTGTCCACAGAAATGGCTAAGCTATCTATCCCTTTCTTGAAACTATTTAATGACTCAGATTCCGCCACGCTACAGGGCAGCGAGTCCCACAAATTCACCACCCTCTGCGACAAGTAGTCCCTCCTCATCTCAGTTTTCAATTTACCGCCTTTCAGCCAAACCTGTGACCTCTTGTTCGAGATAGCCCAAACGTGCCCCATTGTGAGACAATGTTTACTTTATCAATTCCTTTTAGTATTTCACATACCTCTATCAAATCCCCTCCTTTTCTACTAAACTCCAGGAAGCATCAGTTCAAACGGTTTAATCTCTCCTCTTACGTCAGCCCTTCCACCCCAGAATCAAGGACAGTTGGAAGGAATTTGTTACAGCAAGGTCATGTCCTGCTAATTCAATTAGGGTTCTCAGAATAGTTCAGGTGATGGGGGAAAAGTCTGTGTGAATCCAGAAGAAATGGCAGAGGTGCTTAACGAGTACTTTGCCTCGGTATTCACGGTGGAAAGTGAACTGGGAGGTTGTACTGAAGGTTTGAGGCAAACAAAAAGATTGAGTACGTGGAGGTTAGGAAAGAGGATGCGTTAGACCTGTTAAATTCTATCAAGATAGACAAGTAGCCGGGACCAGATGGGATGTACCCAGGTTATTGTGGGAGGTGAGGGAAGTGGTTGCAGAGCCACTGGCAATGATATTTGCGTCGTCCATGGAAACGGGAGAGGTTCTGGAGGATTGGAGCATTGCAGATGTGGTTCCTATCTTTAAGAAAGGGAACAGGGATAGTCCAGGAAATTACCGACCGGTGAGTCTGACTTCAGTGGTTGGTAAGCTGATGGAGAGGCTTCTGAAGGATAAGATTGATGAACATTTGGAGAAGTTTAGACTGATCAGAAATAGTCAGCATGGTTTTGTCAAGGGCAGGTCATGCCTTTCGAGCCTAGTTGAGTTCTTCGAAAATGTGACTGAACACATTGACAAAGGAAGGGCGGTGGACATAGTGTACATGGACTTTAGCAAGGCATTTGATAAGGTCCCACATGCCAGGCTTCTGGAGAAGGTGAGAGGGCGTGGGATCCAAGGGGCTTTGGCCTTGTGGATCCAGAACTGGCTTGCTGGCAGAAGGCAGAGAGTGGTTGTGGATGGGTCTTGTTCTGCATGGAGGTCGGTAACCAGTGGAGTGCCCCAGGGATCTGTTCTGGGACCCCTGCTGTTTGTCATTTTTCATAAATGACCTGGATGAGAAAGTGGAGGGATGGATTAGCAAGTTCGCTGACGATACAAAGATCGGTGGTGTTGTGGATGGTCTGGAGGGATGCCAAAAGTTGCAGCGGGACATAGACAGGATGCGAGACTGGGCGGAGAAGTGGCAGATGGACTTCAACGCAGATAAATGTGTAGTGGTCCATTTTGGCAGGAATAATGGGATGAAGGAGTACAATGTAAGGGGTAGGAGTCTTAGCTGTGTTGTAGAGCAGAAGGATCTCGTGGTCCGGGTCCATAGGACTCTTAAATCGGCCTCGCAGGTGGAGGAAGTGGTCAAGAAGGCGTACGGTGTACTGGCCTTCATTATTCGAGGAATAGAGTTTAGGAGTCAGGAGGTAATGATGCAGCTCTATAAGACTCTTGTCAGACCCCAGTTGGAGTATTGTGCGCAGTTCTGGTCGCCTCATTATAGGAAGGATGTAGAGCCTATTGAGAGAGTTCAGAGGAGATTTACAAGGATGCTGCCTGGATTGGGAGGCAGGCCTTATGAAGATAAGTTGAGGGAGCTGGGACTCTTCTCACTGGAGAGACATAGGTTGAGAGGCGACCTGATAGAGGTTTATAAAATGTTGAGAGGAATAGATAGGGTGGACTCTCAGAGACTATTTTCCCGAGCTGAAATGGTCACTACAAGAGGACACAGATTTAAGGTGCAGGGAAGCAAATACAGAGGAGATGTCAGGGGTAAGTTTTTCACTCAGAGGGTGGTGAGTGAATGGAATCGGCTGCCGTCGGAGGTGGTTAAGGCAAACTCGTTGGGGTCTTTCAAAAGACTTCTGGATGAGTATGTGGAAACGAATGGGATTGGGGGTTATAGATAAGTCTGTGGATTGGTAGGTATCGTGATCGACATAACTCGTGAGCCGAAGGGCCTGTTTGTACTGTATTGTTCTATGTTCAGAACATGTTCTATGTTCTATGTCATCCTCTCGTAGTGACCATTTCAGCTCGGGGAAATAGTCTCTGAGAATCCACCCTATCTATTCCTCTCAACATTTTATAAACCTCTATCAGGTCGCCTCTCAACCTACGTCTCTCCAGTGAGAAGAGTCCAGCTCCCTCAACCTATCTTCATAAGGCCTGCCTCCCAATCCAGGCAGCATCCTTGTAAATCTCCTCTGAACCCTCTCAATAGCCTCTACATCCTTCCTATAATGGGGCGACAGAACTGCGCACAATACTCCAACTGGGGTCTGACAAGAGTCTTATAGAGCTGCATCATTACCTCCTGACTCCTAAACTCTATTCCTTGATTAATGAAGGCCAGTACACCATACGCCTTCTTGACCACTTCTTCCACCTGCGAGGCCGATTTAAGAGTCCTATGGATCCAGATCCCGAGATCCTTCTGCTCTACAACACAGCTAAGACTCCTACCCCTTACATTTTACTCCTTCATCCCATTATTCTTGCCAGTCTGTGGATTGGTAGGTTATGTGATCGACATAACTCGTGAGCCGAAGGGCCTGTTTGTACTGTATTGTTCTATGTTCATTCTGCACAGATTTTAGCAAGGCTATTGACAAGACGCAACATGATTGACTAGCTTCTGCATTGAAAGATTTGGGGGAGTACCTGTATTGGATGCCGGTAGATCCTTGATGGTAGCTGGACAGGTAGATAGTGTGGTTTAAGGGAGTATTGGGTGGGGGGGCCACTTTCCTTCCACAGCCTGGGCACATAAGCACAAGGAAGCTATGCTCATGCTGTACAAACATAAGTTAGACCACAAACCTGCATTGCAAGGAAAACTACAATCACATAACAGAGAAGATTGAGGGAATGTTTTTCCCTGCGGAAGGGTTGGATAGACTAGGGTTGTCTTGGGACAGAGGAGACTGATTTAATTGAAGGGTAAGGGTTGGATAGGAAGGCATTTATTGCCCATCTATAATTATCTTTTGAACTGAAGGAATTGCTATGCCATTTCAGAAGCATATTTTAAGAGTCATAGGTGTTTATAGCATGAAAACAGGCCCTTCGGCCCAACTTGTCCATGCTGCCCCTTTTTTTTAATCCCCCTAAGCTAGTGCCAATTGTCCACATTTGGCCCATATCCCTCTATACCCATCGTACCCATGTAACTGTTTAAATGTTTTTTAAAAGGCAAAATTATACCCATCTCTACTATTAGCTCTGGCACTCACCACCCACTGTGTGAAAAAATTGTCCCTCTGGACTGTTTTATATCTCTCCCCTTGCACCTTAAACCTGTGCCCTCTAGTTTTAAACTCCCCACCTTTGGGGAAAAAAATATTGACTATCTAGCTGATCTATGCCCTCATTATTTTATAGACCTCTATAAGATCACCCTTCACCCTCCTACACTCCAGAGAAGAAAGTCCCAGTCTACCCAGCCTCTCCTTATAATCCAAACTGTCAAGTCCCGGTAGCATCCTAGTAAATCTTCTCTGCACTCTTTCTAATTTTATAATATCCTTTCTGTATTAGGGTGACCAGAACTGTACACAGTATTCCAAGTGTGGCCTTACCAATGTCTTTACAACTACAACAAGACGTCCCAACTCCTGTATTCAACGTTCTGACCAATGAAACCAAGCATGCCGAATGCCTTCTTCACCACTCTGACCACCTGTGACTCCACTTTCAAGGAGTTATGAACCTGTACCCCTCGATCTCTTTGTTCTGTAACTCTCCCCGACACCCGACCATTAACTGAGTAAGTCCTGCCCTGGTTCGATCGACCAAAATGTATCACCTCACATTTAACTAAATTAAGCTCCATCTGCCATTCATCAGCCCAATGGCCCAATTGATCAAGATCCCGTTACAACTGGAGAGAACTTTCGTCACTGTCCGTCATGCCACCAATCTTGGTGTCACCTGCAAACTTACGATCCATGCCTCCTATGTTCTCATCCAAATCGTTAATATAAATGACAATAACAGTGGAGATCCTGTGATTGGAGGAAAGTGAGGCTCCTGCTATCGGTTTGAGAGAGTGTGATGTTGTCAGAGATCTCTTTAAACTGAAACCCAGTCTATCCAGGGAGCAGGATTGGAGGGTGGGGGCACGTGTCTCATCTGACAGATTGTCTCATCATTATCTCATTGGTGTTTGTGGGATACCTGTGTGTACACTGTCTGACTCGTTCTCCATTTTATGCCATTCCCTTCCCTCTATTCCCCTCACTCCCGCCGGACCAGGTACGCTGAGGGAGAATGTCTGGGGGGTTCGAGAGACTTTCACAGAGACAGGAGTGTGAGATAGAGAGGGTTACAGAGCCTTCTCCAGAGACAGGAGATAGTGAGAGAGAGGGTTAGAGAGACTTCCCCAGAGACAGGAGTGTGAGAGAGAGAGAAGGGGGGTTTAGAACATAGAACATAGAACAATACAGCACAGAACAGGCCCTTCGGCCTTCGATGTTGTGCCGACCAAAATAAAAAGCAATGCCCCTCCTAACTAAACCATTTCCTTCTCATCCATATACTTATCAACTAACCTCTTAAACGCCACCAAACTTGGCGCATCTACAACAGCTGCAGGCAGGGCATTCCACTCCCTAATCACTCTTTGAGTAAAGAACCTACCTCTGATATCCGTCCTATAACTCATACCCCTTAATTTAAAGCTGTGTCCCCTCGTGCTAGCTTTCTCCATCCTAGGAAAAAGGCTATCACTGTCCACCCTATCTAAACCTCTAATCATCTTATATGCTTCAATAAGATCCCCTCTTAGCCGCCTCCTTTCTAACGAAAACAACCTCAAATCCTTCAACCTCTCTTCATAGGACCTGCCCTCCATACCAGGCAACATCCTGGTAAACCTCCTCTGTACCCTCTCCAATGCCTCCACATCTTTCTTATAATGTGGCGACCAGAACTGCACACAATACTCCAAGTGCGGCCGCACTAGAGTTTTGTACAGTTGCAACATGATGCTGCGGCTCCTAAATTCAATCCCCCTACCAATAAAAGCTAAGACTCCATATGCCTTCTTAACAACTTTATCCACTTGACTGCCTACTTTCAGGGATCTATTGACACATACACCAAGATCCTTCTGTTCCTCAACACTATTAAGAGCCCTACCATTAGCCCTATACTCTACACATTTATTGTTCCTGCCAAAGTGCATTACCTCACACTTTTCCACATTAAACTCCATTTGCCACCTCTCGGCCCAGCTCTGCAACTTGTCCAAGTCTCTCTGCAAACTATAACACCCCTCTTCACTATCTACCACTCCACCGACTTTAGTGTCATCTGCAAATTTACTAATCCATCCTTCAATACCCTCATCCAGATCATTTATAAAAATTACAAACAGCAGGGGCCCCAAAACAGACCCCTGAGGTACACCACTTGTCACCGAACTCCACGATGAATAACTCCCATCAACCACCACCCTCTGTCTTCTATCTGCTAGCCAATTCCTAATCCAATTAGCTAAATCACCCTCTATTCCACACATCTGCATTTTCTGTAGAAGTCTTCCATGGGCCACCTTATCAAACGCCTTACTAAAGTCCATATATACTACATCAACCGCCTTACCCCCATCCACCTCTCTGGTCACTTTCTCAAAAAACTCAATGAGGTTAGTAAGGCATGACCTACCCTTCACAAAACCATGCTGACTATCCCCAATCAATTCATTTCTCTCTAAATAACTATAAATCCTATCCCTAATAATTCTCTCCAATACCTTGCCCACCACAGAAGTAAGACTCACTGGCCTATAATTCCCAGGAAGGTCTCTCTTCCCCTTCTTAAACAATGGGACCACATTCGCTATCCTCCAGTCCTCCGGAACCACACCCGTAACCAACGAGGACCTGAAGATCAGAGCCAGAGGCTCTGCAATCTCCTCTCTTGCCTCCCAGAGAATCCTAGGGTAAATCCCGTCCGGCCCAGGGGACTTATCCAACTTCAAACCCTCGAGAATTTCTAACACATCCTCCCTATCTACTACAATACTCCCCAATTTGCAACCCTGTACCTCAGTGCTCTCCACAGCTACATTTCCAGCACTCTGCGTGAATACCGAAGAGAAATATTTATTCAGTGCCTCACCAATCTCTTCAGGCTCCACGCACAACTTCCCACTGCTGTCTATGACTGGCCCTAATCTTGCCCTAACCAATCTTCTATTCTTAACATATCGAAAGAAAGCTTTAGGATTCTCCTTAATCCTATCAGCCAACATCTTCTCGTGTCCCCTCTTAGCTCTCCTCAATTCACTTTTTACCTCCTTCCTAGCTAATCTATAGCTATCCATTGCACTACCTGAGCCTTCAAGCCTCATCCTGACATAAGCCTCCTTTTTCTTCTTAACCAGCAAATCAACTCTTTTCGTACACCAAGGCTCTCTTACTCGTCCATTTCCTCCCTGCCTGACAGGGACATACTTATCAAGGACTCGCAGCAGTCCTTGAGAGACTTCCCCAGAGACAGGAGTGTGAAAGAGAGAGAGGGGGGTTAGAAAGACTTCCCCAGAGACAGGAGTGTGTGAGAGAGAGAGGGTTAGAGAGACTTCCCCAGAGAGAGGAGTGTGAGAGAGAGAGAGGGGGTGTTAGAGAGACTTCCCCAGAGACAGGAGTGTGAGAGAGAGAGGGTTAAAGAGACTTCCCCAGAGACGGGAGTGAGAGAGAAATAGGGTTAGGTGCCTTCCCCAGAGACAGGAGTGTGTGTGTGAGAGACAGAGAGAGAGAGAGAGAGGGTTAGAGAGACTTCCCCAGAGACAGGAGTGTATGAGAGAGAGAGAGGGTTAGAGAGACTTCCCCAGAGACAGGAGTGTGAGAGAGAGAGAGAGAGGGGGGGTTAGAGAGACTTCCCCAGAAACAGGAGTGTGTGTATGAGAGAGAGAGAGGGTTAGAGAGACTTCCTCAGAGACAGGAGTGTGGGAGAGAGAGGGGGGGTTAGAGAGACTTCCCCAGAGACAGGAGTGTGTGTGAGAGAGAGAGGGTTAGAGACACTTCCCCAGAGACGGAGTGTGAGAGAGAGAGGGTTAGAGAGACAGGAGGGTGAGAAAGAGGGTTAGAGAGATCTTCCCAGAGACAGGACTGTGAGAGAGAGAGGGTTCAAGAGACTTCCCCAGAGACAGGAGTGAGAGAGAAATCGGGTTAGGTGCCTTCCCCAGAGACAGGAGAGTGTGTGTGTGTGTGTGTGTGAGAGACAGGAGTGTTAGAGAGACTTCCCCAGAGACAGGAGTGTTAGAGAGACTTCCCCAGAGACAGGAGTGTGAGAGAGAGAGAGGGGGGGGGCGGTAGAGAGACTCCCAGAGACAGGAGTGTGTGTGTGAGAGAGAGAGAGAGAGAGAGAGGGTTAGAGAGATCTTCCCAGAGACAGGAGGGTGAGAGAGAGAGGGTTCGAGAGACTTCCCCAGAGACTGGAGTGAGAGAGGAAGAGGGTTAGAGACATTTCCCCAGAGACAGAGTGTGTGAGAGAGAGACAGGAGGGTGAGAAAGAGGGTTAGAGAGATCTTCCCAGAGACAGCAGGGTGAGAGAGAGAGAGAGAGGGGGTTAGAGAGATTTCCTCAGAGACAGGACTGTGAGAGAGAGAGAGAGGGTTAGAGAGACTTCCCCAGAGACAGGAGTGTGAGAGAGAGAGGGTTAGAGAGACCTTCCCCAGAGACAGGAGTGAGAGAGAGAGGGTTAGAGAGACTTCCCCAGAGACAGGAGTGTGAGAGAGAGAGGGTTAAAGAGACTTCCCCAGAGACGGGAGTGTGAGAGAAATAGGGTTAGGTGCCTTCCCCAGAGACAGGAGTGTATGTGTGTGAGAGAGAGAGAGAGGGGGTTAGAGAGACTTCCCCAGAGACAGGAGTGTATGAGAGAGAGAGGGTTAGAGAGCCTTCCCCAGAGACAGGAGTGTGAGAGAGAGAGAGGGGGGGGTTAGAGAGACTTCCCCAGAGCAGGAGGTGGGGGGGGAGAGAGAGAGAGAGAGGGTTAGAGACACTTCCCCAGAGACTGAGTGTGAGAGAGGGTTAGAGAGACAGGAGGGTGAGAAAGAGGGTTAGAGAGATCTTCCCAGAGACAGGAGGGTGAGAGAGAGAGAGGGGGTTCAAGAGACTTCCCCAGAGACAGGAGTGTGAGAGAAATCGGGTTAGGTGCCTTCCCCAGAGACAGGAGTGTGTGTGTGTGGTGAGAGAGAGAGAGAGGGTTAGAGAGACTTCCCCAGAGACAGGAGTGTGAGAGAGAGAGAGAGAGGGGTTAGAGAGACTCCCCAGAGACTGGAGTGTGTGTGAGAGAGAGAGGGTTAGAGACACTTCCCCAGAGACGGAGTGTGAGAGAGAGAGGGTTAGAGAGACAGGAGGGTGAGAGAGAGAGGGTTCAAGAGACTCCCCAGAGACAGGAGTGTGAGAAAGAGAGGGAGGGTTCGAGAGAGTTCCCCAGAGACTGGAGTGAGAGTGAAAGAGGGTTAGAGACATTTCCCCAGAGACAGAGTGTGAGAGAGAGAGGGTTAGAGAGACAGGAGGGTGAGAAAGAGGGTTAGAGAGATCTTCCCAGAGACAGCAGGGTGAGAGAGAGAGAGGGGGGGTTAGAGAGACTTCCTCAGAGACAGGACTGTGAGAGAGAGAGAGAGAGGGTTCGAGAGACTTCCCCAGAGACAGGAGTGTGAGAAAGAGAGAGAGGGTGAGAGAGACCTTCCCCAAAGACAGGAGTGAGAGAGAGGGTTAGAGAGACTTCCCCAGAGACAGGAGTGTGAGAGAGAGAGAGGGTTAGAGAGACCTTCCCCAGAGACAGGAGTGAGAGAGAGAGAAGGTTAGAGAGACCTTCCCCAGAGACAGGAGGGTGAGAAAGAGGGTTCGAGAGACTTCCCCAGAGTCGGGAGTGTGCGAGAGAGAGAGTTAGAGAGATCTCTCAGATATAGCAGTGTGAAAGAAGGAGGGGAGGGGAATTGAAGGAGCCTCTCCAGACACAGGAGTGTGAGGGTCAGGTTAGGTGGTTCTGTGAGAGAGTCAGCCATATTTCTGTAGTTCTGGAGTCACATGTAGGCCAGACCAGGTAAAGGTGGCACATTTCTTTCTCTAAAGGATATTTTTATTCATTCATGGGACATGGGCGTCGCTGGCTGGCCAGCATTTATTGTCCATCCCTAGTTATCCGGGGGCAGTTGAGGGTCAACCACGAGAAAGGGCGGCATGGACAAGTTGGACCAAAGGACCTGTTTCCATGCTGTAAACCTCTATTACTCTATGACGTTGCTGTGGCTTTGGAATCACATGTAGGCCAGACTGGGTAAGGATGGCAGATTTCATTCCTTAATGGACATTAATGAACCAGATACATTCCTCAGATACACCTCAATTAATTTGCCACTGTGTGCCATTCCTCTCTGTGTACCGAGGGAGAAGTTAGCATGTCTTCCCGACTGTGGGAGGAAATCAGAACACCCAGAGGAATCACACATAGACATGGGGAGAACGTGCAGACTCCACACGGATGGCACAGCATGGTGGTTAGCGCTGCTGCTTCACAGCTCCAGGGACCCGGCTTCGATTCCCAGCTCGGGTCACTGTCTGTGTGGAGTTTGCACATTCTTCCTGTGTCTGCGTGGGTTTCATCCAGATACTGTGGTTACCCCCCCACAGTCCAAAAATGTGCAGGTTAGGTTGATTGGCTATGCTAAAATTGCCCCTTTGTGTCCTGGGATGTGTAGGTTAGAGGGATTAGCGGGTAAAATATGTAGGGATGTGAGGGTAGGGCCTGGGTGGGATTGTGTTCGGTGCAGACTCGGTAAGCCTCTTCCTGCACTGGAGGGTTCTGCGATATCTATGACAATGAGCCAAACCAGCAAATACATTTAATGTGGTCTTATTAATTTAATTGGCAGCGATTAGCTCAGGCAATTACAGCTTTGAGAAAAGCAATTCACTACAGGAAATCTAAAGTACAAACAGAAATGTTGGAAATGTTCTATTTTTTATTTGTTTGTGAGGGGTGCGTATGGCTGCTTGGGCCAACATTTAATTGTTCTTCTGCTGTTTTGGATGCACACCCCCTGAACTGGCACAACATGTCCTTACCGAATCTGACTCTCTGCTGGATTAATTGATGTTGGCTGCGAGGCAAGAAAACAACTCCAGCAAGCTGTTGAAAAGTACATGTGCAGATGTAAAATGCAGATCATTTCTTGTGAAACAACATGACCCCAACTGACTGTTCAAGTATGAAAAATGAGGACATGTCCAGGGGCTAGTTGGAAATCTGCCCAGCAACAGTACTGGGAGAATAAACAACATTATCTGTGAGCAGATAAGTACTGATGTTCCAGTCAAAAGACTGCTGTTTTCAAAAAGACTCAATTTTTTTAAGTTTATTTATTAGTGTCGCAAGTAAGTCTACATTAAGACTGCAGCAAACTTCTGTGAAATCCCCTAGTTGTCACACTCTGCCGCCTGTTAGAATACACTGAGAGAAAATTTAGTACTCTAACCAGCACGGACTGTGGAAGGAAACCCGAGCACCCAGAGAAAACCCACACAGACACGGGGAGAATGTGTAGACTCTGCACAGACAGTGATCCTTAGTCGGGAATCGAACCCAGATCCCTGGCACTGGGATAGGTTGATTGGCTATGCTAAATTGCCCCTTAGTGTCAGAGGCATTAGCTGGGTGAACATAAGGAGCTATGAGGATGAGGCCTGGTAGGATTGATGTCAGTACTGGCTGGATGGGCTGAAAGGCCTCCACCTGTACTGATCGGATTTGATTTATTATTGTCACGTGTATTGGGATACAGTGAAAAGTATTGTTTGATTTATTATTGTCACATGTACTGGGATACAGTGAAAAGTATTGTTTGATTTATTATTTCACATGTATTGGGACACAGTGAAAAGTATTGTTTGATTTATTATTGTCACATGTACTGGGATACAGTGAAAAGTATTGTTTGATTTATTATTGTCACATGTATTGGGATACAGTGAAAAGTATTGTTTGATTTATTATTGTCACATGTATTGGGATACAGTGAAAAGTATTGTTTGATTTATTATTGTCACATGTACTGGGATACAGTGAAAAGTATTGTTTGATTTATTATTGTCACATGTATTGGGATACAGTGAAAAGTATTGTTTGATTTATTATTGTCACATGTATTGGGATACAGTGAAAAGTATTGTTTGATTTATTATTGTCACATGTATTGGGATACAGTGAAAAGTATTGTTTGATTTATTATTGTCACGTGTACTGGGATACAGTGAAAAGTATTGTTTGATTTATTATTGTCACATGTATTGGGATACAGTGAAAAGTATTGTTTGATTTATTATTGTCACATGTACTGGGATACAGTGAAAAGTATTGTTTGATTTATTATTGTCACATGTACTGGGATACAGTGAAAAGTATTGTTTCTTGTGTGCTATACAAAGCATTCTATTCAAAGAACATAAGGGAGAAGGAAAGCAGAGAGTGCAAAATGTAGTGTTATAGTCACAGCTAGGGTGTAGAGAAAGATTAACTTAATGCAAGATAGGTCTATTCAAAAGTCTGACAGCAGCAGGGAAGAAGCTGTTCTTGAGTCAGTTGGTACATGACTTCAGACTTTTGTATCTTTTTCCCGACTGATGAAGATGGAAGAGAGAATGTTCAGATTGTGTGAAGTCCCTGATTATGCTGGGTGTTTTATCAAAGGCAGCGGGAAATATAGACAGAGTCAATGGATGGGAGGCTGGTTTGCATAATGGACTGGGCCTCATTCACAACCCTTCGTAGTTTCTTGCAGTCTTGGTCAGAGCAGGAGCCGTACCAAATTGCGATACCAGCAGAAAGGATGCTTTCTATGGTGCATCTGTAAAAGTTGGTCAGAATGTAGCGGATATGCCAAATTTTCTCAGTCTTCTGAGAAAGTGGAAGTTGGTGGGCTTTCTTAATATAACGTTGGCTTGGTGTGGGGGGGGGAAATTCTACTATATAATACCCCAAGTCTCCCTGCACTTTCTTTCAAATCCTGTCGATGGGGTTTTTGTCAACTTTGACTCTTTTTGGTCTCTGATAGAAACAGAAGATGATGAAACTGAAGATTGTGGGGAATTAGCCATCGTCACATCACATGCAACAGCGATGAGGATCTTATGTGAGGAAACAGAGAGTCACGGTTCATCTGTGATCAAATACAGAGTTACCGCAACACCTCAAGTGCTCCGGTAAGTATTGATTCCATTCTGTTTTTAAACTGGGAGAGAACTGGTTAAATGTCAATCTCCTCGACAGAGGGTGACATGCACAGATTCCGTTAGTTCAGCCTGAGGCTCGTATGCCTCACCCTCTATCTTGATTGAAACAACGTTTTGTTATCCTGGCTGTTTAGATGTCACTACGAGGGTACAGCAGCAGTGGCTAGAATGGGGTCTTGCTGGTCAGTTGGTGATAACTCATTCATCAGGGTGGGAGACCTGGATTGAGGAGGTAAGAGTGAACAGTGTAATGTCGATTACTGAATTATAGAATCGCTACAGTGCAGAAAGTTTTAAAGTTTATTGATTAGTCATAAGTAGGCTTACATTTACACTGCAGTGTAGTTACTGTGAAAATCCCTGAGTTGCCACCATTCTCCAGCATCTGTTCGGGTACACTGAGGGAGAATTTAGCATCTAACCCGCACACCTTTCAGACTGTGGGGAGAAGCTGGAGGATATCTCCGCAGACACGGGGAGAATGCGCAGACTCTGCACAGACAGACCCTGGGCTCCTGGCACCATGAGGCAACAGTGCTAATCACTGTGCCATCTCAATACTTCCTGTCCCTCCACCTATCTTTGTATCATCTGCAAACTGCAGTCCATCACAAACAGTGGCCCAAGCCAGGAATCGAACCCGGGTCCTTCTTGCTGAAAGAGGCCATTCGGCCCATCAAGCCTGGATCAACAACAATCCCATCCAGGCCCCATCCCGTAACCCCATGTATTTACCCTACTAATCCCCCCTAACACTAGAACAACTTAGCATGGCCAATCAACCTAACCCACATATCTTTGACATGGTGGCTCAGTGGTTAGCACGATTGGCTCACAGCACCGGGGACTCGGGTTCGATTCCCGGCTCGGGTCACTGTCTGTGTGGAGTCTGCACGTTCTCCCCGTGTCTGCGTGGGTTTCCTCCGGGTGCTCCGGTTTCCTCCCACAGTCCAGAAGACATACTGGTTAGGTGCTAAATTCTCCCTCGGTGGAATCTGAACAGGAGTGTGGCGATTTTCACAGTACTTTCATTGCAGTGTTGATGTAAGCCAACTTGTGATACTAATAAAACTTTGTGGGAGGAAACTAGTGCTGACACTGTGAGGCAGCAGTGCTAATCTCTAACCTATGTAAAAAATGTAAACCACAGAAAACAATGCATGACAAATAGATTGTATCATATCCAGCTGAACCATTTGTTTGGGGGGGACGTTATGCTTCCTTCCTGGAAATATTTGGACTCTGAGTTTGGTCGCTGCCTCTATTTCTTTTGCAATTCCAGACGTGCCCCTTGACATTGTGATGGCCCCAGGGATTCCTATTAAAAATCAACACAAGATACTCAACTCAATAGTGAGCAAAGTGTCAGGTATTCAACTAGCTGCAACATTTACCACTTCTCTTACCTTTCGTATCTTTCTCTCCAGCATTGGAAATGCGCAGCTGAAACAGTCTCCCAAGCTGGAAAGCAGGAGTAGATCATATAGCTTGATCCATGATTCGTGACTTTAACTCCTGTGCCCCACCCATTCTCCTGTAACCCCAAACTCCTTTGTCAATCAAAAATCTGCCTAACTCTCCCCTGAGTGTATTCAATGACTTGCAGCCTCCACTGAAAATTCCAGAGAAACAAGTCTCAAAGGAATTCTTCCTTATCTCCATCATATGTGGAAAAGTCCTTCCGCTAATTTTGGATTCCAGACCAAGGAAAACATCCTGTCAGTATCCACCCAACCAAGCTCCCTTGTGACCTCCCTTCCTCCCTTCTAAATTCTAAAGAGAATAGTCCAAACTGCTCAACCTCTCACTGGATAAACCCTTTCATCCTAGTTATCAGTGTAGTGAACCTACCAGTGCAATACATTTCTCCTTATTGGCCCACACAATGGGGGTAGCACTGCTACCAGAGAACCGGGTGCAATTCCAGCCTCAGGTGACTGTCTGTATGGAACATGCGTGATCTCCCCATGAGTTTCCTCTGGACGCCCTGGTTTCTTCCCACACTCCAAAGATGTGTAGGTTAGGTGGATTGGCCGTACTAAATTGTCCCTTAGTTTTCAAAGATGTGTAGGTTAGGGGGATTGGCCATGCTAAATTGCCCCTTAGTGTTCAGAGATATGCAGATTAGGTGGATTGGCCATGTAGGTTAGGGGGATTAATGGGGTAAATATATAAGGTTGCAGGGAGAAGGCATGGATAAGATGGACTGTCAGAGAGCAATTTTTCTCCATGGGCTGAGTAGCTTCCTTCTGTACTGTAGTAATTCTATGAAATAAGGAGACCAAAATCCAAATGTCTTGCCCCCTACAGCTGTATCAAGACTACCCATTTCTATACACCTTTCCCTTTGCTGTTTTGGTCCTGACCAATATTTATCCCTCAAGCATTATCTCAAAGAAGATTCTCTGGTCACTTGTGACATTGTAGAATCTTGCTGCGTACAAGAATGCTGAGTTGTGAAAGACATTATGGAATTGCATGTTCTTTAACTCCTTCATTGGTTCAGGTGGAGGGTTTTCTATGTTCTGGGTGGATTGTGCCTGACTCAATGATTCCCGCTCTGATCTAAGTGTCCAGCCTGGGTCCAGGGCTCCTCTGTTTTCCCAACAGTCTGGATTTGAGAGGATGACACAGTGTCTGTCTGTCTTCACAGAGGAAAAGAAACTGTGGATAGGATGCGGTCGGTCGGGAAACAAGAAGTGAAGTTCCTCACTCCAGTCCGTCGCTCCGTACGCATTGAGCATGCCTCCACTTCACACCCAGCAATGCTGAAGGAACACGATTACTGTGTGACCTCTCTGAATGAACTCTTAGCCGTGGAGGAGGCAGAAACCTTTGTCTATCAAGAGAACCAGGCTCTGCTGGGAGAATGACAGAAGCCTGACTCCCGAAAGCACTCCCTAATGTACGCACTTCAAGCATTGCCTGCATAGTTTTGTAAATAGCCTTGTCGTAATGAATCTCAAATATATGACTGTATATATTTAAACTAATCCTAGCCACTTATAATGTTAAAAATGATTTAATTCCCTGGAAAGACCAGCATATGTCTCCTTGGGTAAGGCATGTTCCCTTGCTCATGATCATTCCAGTAATACATACAACATTACAGCGCAGTACAGGACCTTCGGCCCTCGATGTTGCGCCGACCAATGTAACCAATTTTATCACACTCTATCCTAAACTATTCCAATGTTATCCATATGCCTATCCACTGACCATTTGAATGCCCTTAAACTTGACGAGTCCACAACTGCTGCAGGCAGGGCATTCCACGCCCTTACTACCCTCTGAGTAAAGAACCCACCTCTAGCATCCGTCCTATAACTACCACCTCTTAATTTAAAGCTATGTCCCCTCGTGTTATCCATCTCCATTTGAGAAAAAAGCCTTCACTATCCACCCTATCTAACCCTCTGATCATCTTATATGCCTCAATTAAGTCACCTCTTAGCCACCTTCTCTCTAATGAAAATAACTTCAAGTCCCTTAGCCTTTCCTCCTAAGATGCATATCCTCACCTTTTGAAAGACTATTATTAATGTAATAATATCCTGAATTTCCATGATAAATGTTAGAAAGATATAGCCTTCTTCTCCCATCACTTGTCATGTTTCTATTTTAATATGCCTCCTCCATCCTCATTATGAATCTTTCATCAGAATGAATCTTTAATCTCCCTCGGGTTTTGCCCATCCAAGAGCTGGGAGTTTGGATGGGCAGGAATTTGTAAAATGTGTACTGGAAGGATCGTTGGAACAGTATGTGGCTAGCCTGACTAGAGAAGGGGCCATATTGGATTTAGTTCTGAGTAATGAGCCAGGGCAGGTGGTTGATGTTGTAGTGGGGGAACATGTGGCTAACAGTGACCACAATTCTGTCTACTTTAGGATTCGGATGGAAAAGGATGCTTGTTGCCCTTGGGGCAGGGTGCTGAATTGGGGAAGGCTAACTACGGTCGGATTAGGCAGGAACTTAGGGAAGCTGATTAGGAACGGTTGTTTGAGGGTAAGTCCACACTACACATGTGGGACTCTTTCAAGGGAATACTGAAAATGTTGCAAGATAAGTATGTGCCAGCCAAGAGGAAAGATGGGAAAGGTAGGATTAGAGAGCCGTGGATTACTAGGGATATTGAGGACTTGGTTAGGAAGAAAAGAGAAGCGTATGATAGGTCGAAGCAGCTGGGAACCGAGACAGCATTGAAGGAATATAGAGAGCGTAGGAGGGAGCTCAAACAGGGAGTTAAAAGGGCATAAACGGGACATGAAATGATTTTGACAGATAGGATTAAGGAAAACCCAAAAGCTTTTTATTCCTATGTTAGGAATAAAAGAGTGGTTAGAGGAAAAATTGGACCTCTTAGAGACAGAGGAGGGGAACTGTGCTTAGAGACCGAGGGAATGGTGGAGATCCTGAATGAATATTTGCGTGGGTATTCACGAAGGACAGGGGCTTGTTGACAGCTCCTGTCTCTGAGGGAGCTGTGGACCAGTTGAGGGAAATATCCATACCGAGGGAGGAAGTGTTAGAGCTTCTTGGTAGCATTAAAACTGATAAATCTCCGAGGCCTGATGGCATTTACGTCAGGCTGCTTAGGGAGGTGGGAGGGGAAATTGCTGGGCCTCTGACGCAAATCTTTGTCTCTTCTTTGGACACAGGTGAGGTCCCAGAGGACTGGAGAATAGCTAATGTTGTACCGTTGTTTAAAAAGGGTAGTAGGGATAACCCTGGGAATTACAGGCCGGTGAGTTTGATGTCAGTGGTAGGGAAGCTGTTGGAGAGGATTCTTAGAGATAGGATGTATAGGCACTTAGAGAGTTGCGATCTGATTAGGGATACACAGCATGGATTTGTTAAGGGGAGGTCGTGCCTTACAAATCTGGTAGAATTTTTTGAGGAGGTGACGAAAACGGTGGACGAAGGGCGAGCCGTTGATGTTGTCTATATGGATTTTAGTAAAGCGTTTGACAAAGTCCCTCATGGGAGGTTAGTTGAGAAGGTCAAGGCTCATGGGATACAAGGACAGGTAGCTAGATGGATAAGCAACTGGCTTGGTAATAGGAGACAGAGAGTAATAGTGGAAGGGTGTTTTTCTAGCTGGAGATCGGTCACTAGTGGTGTGCTGCAGGGCTCGGTACTGGGACCTCTTCTATTTGTAATATATATAAATGACTTGGAAGAGGGAGTAAGTGAAGTGATCAGCAAGTTTGCAGACAATACAAAGATGGCTGGACTTGCGGATAGTGAGGAGCATTGTCAGGCGATGCAGCAGGACATAGATAGGCTGGTACCTTGGGCAGATAGATGGCAGATGGAATTCAATCCTGATAAATGTGAGGTGATGCATTTTGGGAGAAAGAATGTAGCGGGGAGGTATATGATAAAGGGTAGACCTTTTAAGAGTATAGAAACGCAGAGGGGCCTGGGGGTGCAGGTGCACAAGTCTCTGAAGGTGGCACAGCAAGTGGAGAAGTTGTGAAGAAAGCATATAGTATGCTAGCCTTTATAGGAAAGGGTATAGAGTACAAGAGTTGGCCTTTAATGTTGCAGTTGTATAAAACGTTGGTTAGACCTCATTTGGAATACTGCATCCAGTTCTGGTCGCCCTACTACCAGAAGGACGTGGAGACTCTGGAGAGAGTGCAGAGGAGGTTTACCAGAATGCTGCCTGGTATGGAAGGTCTGAGTTATGAGGAGAGATTAGGCAAATTGGGACTGTTTTCCTTAGAAAGACGTAGACTTAGAGGAGATCTGATAGAGGTGTACAAGATTTTGAAGGGGATAGATAGAGTAAACAGGGTTAATCTTTTTCCTAGGATGGACTCAAATAGCACGAGGGGTCACGGGCTTAGGGTGAGGGGGGGTAAGGTATAATTTGGATGCTAGAGGGAGTTTTTTCACACAGAGGGTGGTGGGGGTATGGAATGCACTGCCAAGTAAAGTGGTGGAGGCAGGTAGTCTGGAGTTATTTAAGAAATACTTAGATGGGCACATGAACAGAATGGAATGGAGGGGTATAGAAAACTGATTTCAAATAGGGATCATGAGCCTTGGGAGTCCCTGGGAAGTGTGTAAATAGATGATGATATTGATGTACTTGTTTTTTATCCTACAGGTGCTTTGGTCCACTTTGTTGTCTAACGAGGGGCATACACGCGATGGGTCGTGAGAGGACTGCTCTTGGATTTTTTTCGAGAATATCCTAGTGCTTCACGTCGTTAGTGTACGCTTGACCTGGACCATTTGATGGGCAACACGACAGCTCAGGGACTATCGCTGTGCTGTGCAGATACATGGATTTGGGCCTGTGTCTGTGGGAGTTTGCGCATTCTCCCCGTGCTTGCATGGGTTTTCTCTGGGTGCTCCGGTTTCCTCCCACATCCCAAAGATGTGCTCTTAAGCTAATTGGCAAAACAAATTCTCTCTAAATTGTCTCAAATTTGGTTTTTAATCCATAGATCTATAAACATGGACAGGGTAGAGGTGGGGACATTGGGGTGGCAGTGCGGGCTCATTGGGCCGAAGGGCCTGTTTCCCGTGCTGTTCTGTTCTTTGTTACCAAATGTTTTACATGTTGCAATTTGCCTTTCCCTGCTGCAGTGACGGACTGAGGGAGAGCGTTACAGCTTCTCTCATCACTTATGCTGGCAGTTGTACAGTTAGAAAGCTGAGGATGAAAATCTTTAAGGCACCAGCAGCAGAGCTGTGTGCGCTGCGTTCCACTCTCGGGTAAAACTGAAACTGAAGCGGTATCTTGTGACATTTCCCTTCTCCAGGGACGATTTTATCAAAGGTCTATACTGACCAGGAATCATACTTTGCTTAGTTCTGGCTGTACCAAGGGAATATCAGAATGGAGTTGTGGAAAAGTTGGGTGGCACAGCGGTTAGCGCTGCTAGCACATTGAGTGTCGCTGGCTGGGCAGCATTTATTGTCCATCCCCAGCTGCCCCGGAGAAGGTGGTGGTGAGCTGACTTTGTGAATCGCTGCAGTCCCCGTGCTGTGGGATGAATCACAATGCCGTTATGGAGGGAATTCCAGGATTTTCACCCAGCAACTGCGACGGAGCGGCCAATAAATTTCTAAGTCAGGATGGTGAGTGGCTTAAAATGTTTTTAAAAATTTATTAGTTTCACAAAGAGACTTACATTAACACCGCAATGATGTTACTGTGAAAATCCCTGAGTCACCACATTCTGGTGCCTGCTCGGCTTCACTGACGGAGAACTGAGCATCTCATCTACATATCTTTCGGATTGTGTGAGGAAACTGGAGGAAGCCCATGCAGACACAGGGAGCACATGCAGACACTGCACAGACAGTGACCCAAGCTGGGAATTGAACCCAGCTCCCTGGTGCTGTGAGGCAGCAATGCTAACCACTGTGCCACTTGGAGGGGAACTTGCAGGTGGTGGTGTTCCCCATGTGTCTGCTGACTTTGTCCTTCGAGATGAAAGTGATCATAGATTTGGAAGGTGCTGTCTAAGGATGAGTTGCTGCAGTGCATCTTGTAGATGGTACACACTGCTGCTACTGAGCGTCAGTGGTGGAGGGAGTGAATGTTTGTGGATGGGGTGCCGATCGAGCGGGGCTGCTTTGTCCTGGATGGTGTCGAGCTTCTTGAGTGTTGTTGGGAGCTGCACCCATCCAGGCAAGTGGGGAGTATTCCACCACACTCCTGACTTGTGTCCTTGTAGGTGGTGGGACAGGCTTTGGGAAGTCAGGAAATGAGTTAGTCTGCACAGTATTCCTAGCCTCTGACCTGCTCTTGTTGACCTCGGGTGGAATTTTCCTGTATAGAAGAAGAGCAGCCTGAAAATTTCGTCCACCAGAGTTGAGTCCAGTTGAGTTTCTGGTTAATGGGAACCCCCAGTGGGACGGGAGTGGGGTGTAAATTCAGTGATGGTTATACCGTTGGCTGTCAAAGGATGGTAGTTTGTTTCTTATTGGTGATGGTCATTGCCTGGCACTTGTGCGGTACAAATGTTATTTGCCACTTGTCAGCCCAAGCCTGGATCTTGTCCAGGTCTTGCTGCATTTCACTATGGACAGCTTCAGTAAATGCACTTTGAACTTTCCAATCTGCCCCACACATTCTGATAGGTGACCACCAATGGAGCCACTATCTCTCCAACCACTTCTTTCAACATCTGGGATCTGGGGAGGCGATTATTATCACTAGACTAAATCCAGAAACTCAGCTAATGATCCAGGGATCTGGGTTTGAATTCTGCCAAGGCAGCTGCTGGAATTTGAATTTAGTTTAAAAAATAGCTGGAATCAAAAATCTACTATTACAAGTTCAAAAGCTTATTTTTAATGGGCAGCACGGTGGCACAGCAGTTTGATTACTGCCTCACAGCTCCAGGGACCCGAGTTCGATTCCCGGCTTGGGTCACTGTCTGTGTGGAGTTTGTACATTCTTTGTGACTCTGTGGGTTTTCTCTGGGTCCTCCCATGCCCCAGAGCTGTGCAGGTTAGGTGCGCTGGCCATGCTAAATTGACCCTTAGTATCCCGGGATGCATAGGTTAGAGGGATTAGTGGATAAATATGTGGGGTTACAGGAATGGGGCCAGGGTAGGATCATTGTTGGTGCAGACTTGATGGGCTAAATACTCTCCTTCTGCACTGTAAGGTTTCTATCTAGATCATCCAGTCCCGGGGGATTTACCAACTTTCAGTCCCATTATTTTCTCCACTGCTCCATTTTACTAAAAAGTTCTTTCAGTGACTTGTTCTCATTGTCCCTTCGTTCTCTACTAAAAATGGAGCTGTTTTTTTCCCATTGAACTCCATTTTTCATTGTCACATGTCACCAGGCAACATAGTGGTTAGCACTGCTTCCTCACACCGCCAGGGACCCGGGTTCAATTCCCAGTTTGGCTCACTCTCTGTGCCAAGTCGGCACGCTCTCCCCATGTCTGCACGGGTTTCCTCCAGGTGCTCCAGTTTCCTCCCACAGTCTGAAAGACGTGCTGGTTAGGTGCTAAATTCTCTCTCGCTGTAATCCGAACAAGTGCTGGAGTGTGGTGACTAGAGGATTTTCACAGTAACATCATTGACATGTTAATATAAGCCAACATCTGGCACTAATAAAATTTATTTGTTGGTATACATCTCTAAGAGTTAAGAATCTGCCAATGACCATGAAACTATTGCTGATTGTTGGAAAACCCCATCCGGTTCACTCGTATCTTTTAGGGAAGGAAATCTGCCGTACTTACCCGGTCTGGTCTACATGTGACTCCAGAGCCACAGCAATGTGGTTAACTCTCAATTGCCCTCAGACAACTAGATGGGCAATAAATGTTGGCCCAGCCAGCGACAATTAAGTTCCATAGGGTGACTGTGGAGTCTACATATTCTCCCCATAGGTTTCCTCCGGGTGCTCCGCTTTCCTCCCACACTCCAAAGCCACGCAGACTAGGTTGATTGGCCATGCTAAGTTGACCCTTGGTGTCAGGGGGATTAGCAGGGTACACTCTTGGGTTTACGAGGATTGGGACTGGGTGGGATTGTGGTCGGTGCAGGCTTGTTGGGCCAAATGGCCTCCTCTTGCATTGTAGGCATTCTATGAATGAAGTGAAAAGTATTGTTTCTTGTGAGCTATGCAGGCAAAGCATACCATTTGTAGAGTACATAGAGGAGAAGGAGAGGAGAGGGTGCAGAATGTAGTGTTACAATCACAGCTAAGGTGTACAGAAAGATCAACTTGATATAAGATAAGTCCATTCAAAAGTTTTGTCAACCTTTACCTCGACCTACATTTGGGATTGTCTCTGCTATTCAACAGTAAATTTCTGGTAATATTTAGTGCATTTAATGGTCTGTCTGGCTGATCTTAATGAGAGGTTCTGTACAAAGTATTGGTCCCAGTTTCACCTGACTGGATATAGCCCTGATGGCCGTCTTGATTTATTGGCTGAATCTGGCCTCTGAGTTAGATAATGCCATTTGATATATTGTCACGTGGATGGAATACAGTGAAAAATATTGTTTCTTTCACTAACAGACAAAGCATCGGGTGCACAGGGAGAAGGGAAAGAGAACGTAGCATACAGTCATAGCTAGAGTGTAGAGAAAGATTAGCTTAATCTAAGGTATTGTAGATCATAGAATCTACAATGAACAAAGAACAAAACAGCATAGGAAACAGCTCCTTCGGCCCAACGAGCTCCCACCTAATCATATCCCTGTAAAACCCTATATATTTACTATCCTAACTCCCTGCCACTGAGGGGCAATTTATCATGGCCAATCAACCTAACCTGCATATCTCTTGACTGTGGGAGGAAACCCATGCAGATACCGGGAGTATGAGGTATATGTGAATTAACAAGCAGACACAGAGAACATGTAAACTGCACACAGGCATTCAGCTGAGTCTGGAATTGAACCCGGGTCCCAGACACTGTGAGGCAGCAGTACTTGCCCTAGCTGGCTCCATTCCCTGATGACAGTAGGGAAGAAGCTGTTCTTGAATCGGTTGATACTTGACCCGTGATGTTTGTGTCTCTGAAGATGCACACACACAATATAATCATTTAGTTTCTGCGTCATTTTCTTACTCCCTTGCCTTGGCTTGTAACGTTCACTTTCACTCATTTATTCCCCAAAAGTTCCTTGGAACTGGCGCCTTGTAAGCCAGATGTAATGTTGCAACTGTGTGACAGGAAACAGTGCTGAGGTTTCTGTGGGCGAAGTGATTAGGAAATAACTGGAATAACAGTTCCGCAGTCTACTTTCCCACAACAATCCATTGTACATTTGCAACAAGCCAGCTGTATCATGAAATGAAGAATGTAAAGATTAAACAGCCTTTGTGAGCACAGGGACTCATTATTCTCATTTTCAAATTTCACATGTCCACATTACAAAAAACTGCCTACCAACATCTGCGTTATCAGGAGAGAAACATTCCTTCAGGGAATCTGTTCCAATGATGAGCAGTATTTGTTAGCTTGAATAATAATTCTGTTTTAATTAATTCAGGGACATGGGCATCCAGGCAACTAAGGATTCCATCGCTAGTTGCCTGAGAGCAGTTAAGAATCAACTGCATTGCCCTGGAGTCACACACAAACAAAGCACAGTACAGCAGAGAAACAGGCTCATCAAGTTTGTGCTGACACAAATGCCTCTCTACTATTTTCTTGCCTCCAGATTCCTCCATTCCCTGCCTATTCATGTATCTATCCACTTGCCTCTTGAACGTCATTACAGAATCTGCTTCCTCCGCCGGCAGTGCGCTCCGGGCATTCACCGCCCTCTGCGTGAAAAACTTGCCCCCTTATATCTCTTTTAAACTTCCCCCCTCTCACTCTCAACCCATGCCTCCTCTGACCCTGGAAAAAAGATGCTGACTGTCTACTCTATCCCAAGCCTTTCAGGATTTTGTAAAGCTCCTATCAGGTCCCCTCCTCCTCCAAAGTTTGCTTAACCTTTCTTTATAGTCCAGACCAGCAGGTCCTTCCTGAAACGGATATTAGTGAATCAGATGGCTTTTTCCAACAATGGTTTCATTAGTAGATTCTTAATTCCAGATTTTTTTTAATCGAATTCAAATTTCACCATCCCCCGTGGCGGGATTTGAACACAAGTCTTCAGGACGTTAGCAGAGTTTTTGGATTCATGGTCTGGTGATAATACCTCGAAGGCCATCGCCTCTCCTAATGCTCTTGTAATTTAATGGGACCTATCTTTGTCCCTTACCTGGGACTTCCTTTCAGAACTCTGCGTCCTCCTCCCAGTTTTGGAACCTTCTCCCTCCCCTTTTAAACTCAGTGGGGGCCACTCAGCACAATGGCAATCCACATTGGGTTATCTGACTTTTCATGTTCATGCCATTCTTCTTAGGCCTGAAATGCTTACGTGAGGCCATTTCTCCACTGGCCTGAGGTTGGTGAGGAATTGGAACTCCTGCCTTCCAAAGGTGAGTGTGAGGTAAAGAGAAAACACTGGAAAATCTCGGCAGATCTGGCAGCATCTGTAAGGAGGGAAAAGAGCTGACGTTTCAAGTCCAGATGACCCTGTGTCAAAGCTAAAAGGCATAGAAAGTGAGAAATATATATCTACCACAGGCTGAAGGAATGAAAGTTGAGTCATAGCCTTAAAAACCATGGGAAAAGACTGCCGAGATCTTCCTCTTTTGGTTTACCACGCGCTCGCCTTTGGACGGCTGACTCCTCACCAACCTCAGGCCTTCTCAACAAGAGAAGGAACAAACCTTCTATTCTAGATCTGCATGAGTTGGGTTTGGTAAGAGGAGCAGAAACCTCCATTTAAGACTCTGGACTAAAGGTCCAATTTACATTAGGAAGCCAGACCAGACACCAACACTATTTCTATTTTTGCATAAATCTGAGGATAGGATGCTTCACTCCTGGGGTAATTCCATTGGTAAATTAGGGATCTATTAATGTTGAAACAAGTGGAATCTTACCTTGGATATAAGATGGTTGTAGTCATTGGAGGCTCAGTCATCTCAGCTCCGGGATATCTCTGTAGGAATTCCTCAGGGTTAGTGTCCTCAGCCCAACAATCTTCATCAATGGCACAGTGGTTAGCACTGCTGCCTCTTGGCGCCAGGGACCCAGGTTCAATTCCCAGCTCGGGACATTGTGTGGAGTTTGCACATTCTCTCCCATGTCTGCGTGGGTTTCCTCTGGGTGCTCCGGTTTCCTTCCACAGTCTAAAGATACAAAGAACAAAACAGCGCGGGAAACAGGCCCTTCGGCCCAACGAGCCCGCGCTGTCACCCCGATGTTCCCACCTCTACCCGTGATCCCTGTCTATGTTTATAGATCTATGGATTAAAAACCAAATTTGAGACAATTTAGGGAGAATTTGTTTTGCCAATTAGCCTAAGAGCACATCTTTGGGATGTGGGAGGAAACCGGAGCACCAGGAGAAAACCCACACAAGCACGGGGAGAATGCGCAAACTCCTACAGAGACAGGCCCAAATCCATGTATCTGCACAGCGATAGTCACTGAGCTGTCGTGTTACCCATCAAATGGTCCAGGTCAAGCGTACACTAACGACGTGAAGCACTAGGATACTCTCGAAAAAAATCCAAGAGCAGTCCCCTCACGACCCATCGCGTGTATGCCCCTTGTTAGACAACAAGGTGGACCAAAGCACCTGTAGGATAAAAACAAGTACATCAATATCATCATCTATTTACACACTTCCCAGGGACTCCCAAGGCTCATGATCCCTATTTTAAATCAGTTTTCTATACCCCTCCATTCCCATTCTGTTCATGTGCCCATCTAAGTATTTCTTAAATATCTCCAGAGTGCCTGCCTCCACCACTTTACTTGGCAGCGCATTCATTACCCCCACCACCCTCTGTGTGGAAAAAAAACTCTCTCTAGCATCCAAATTATATCTTACCCCCCCTCATGCTATTCGAGTCCATCCTAGGAAAAAGCTTAACCCTGTTTACTCTATTTATACCCCTCATAATCTTGTACACCTCTATTAGATCTCCTCTAAGTCTACGTCTTTCTAAAGAAAATAGCCCCAATTTGCCTAACCTCTGCTCGTAACTCAGACTTTCCATACTAGGCAGCATCCTGGTGAACCTCCTCTGCACTCTCTCCAGAGTCTCCACGTCCTTCCAGTAGTAAGGCGACCAGAACTGGACACAGTATTCCAAATGAGGTCTAACGTTTTATACAACTGCAACATTAAAGGCCAGCTCTTGTACTCTATACCCCTTCCTATAAAGGCTAACATACTATATGCTTTCTTCACAACCTTCTCCACTTGCTCTGCCACCTTGAAAGACTTGTTCACCTGCACCCCCAGGCCAAAAAGCTTGTTCCTGTGCTGTAATTTCCTTTGTTCTTTCTTCTAATGAACTGCTAAATCTGAGGCACTTGGTTTGAAGCCCCTTCTACCAAGTTAGCTGACCTCTACTGATGCAGAAGTTGGTGACTTTAACAGCCAAATCCTGGTGAGGAGGCTGACTCTACGCTCAAAGTTCACACTTGGATATTGATGACAATATGGTCATGGTCACTTCTGATCCCCACCAGAGGCAACAATCCAGGCAATAGCATCCAGCTCACATGCAAATCACCAACTTGTTAAAGTTCTGGAGAATAGCTAGCATTTGCAGGGCTGTGTCTCAACAAGACTGATAATTTCAGTAAAAGAGGAGGATGTTTTAAAAAAAAAATTATACTGCCATAAATTTTTATCCATTTGTGTGGTGGAGTTGCTCAATTTTGTAACATCAGATCCTCACATGGTCCCGTTTAATTTCTAATAAAGTCAGGAGCAACCTCTTTACCAAAAGAAAATTGAGAACTCTCAACCCTCTGGAGCAACCTAGATTAGTGAGTGGACTGACAAATGGCTCTCCATCTCAATGTGCCATAAAATTGAAACTGGGCATGTACATTAACCATGACCCTATTAATAAGATTAAATACATTTAATGCATACCAAATATTTCATAATGAGTTACAAAAAACGCTTAATCATCCAATATATTAATTGAACCATCAACTTCAAATGGTTAAAAAAAAAATTTATACTTACCTTACTTACATCATTGACTTCTGGTGAGATCTAGCCTCCAGAAGCTTTCCGGCTCAGCAATGTACAGACACATTGCAATCAGCACTGAGGTTTTCATTCATTATTCTGTTGAGCTTCTTGCATTTGATGTGTCCCATTTGCAGAAAAATTCTCCTCACAAGTGAATGTAGATCCAAAGATTGGAATCAGCTTTGCAATGCAATGTTGGAAAGTTGGACCAGGGATATTCAACCAAAGTTCTCATATACCTTTCCTCTTTAACTGGCTAATCTCATCATCATCCAGGACAAGCGCATAAATAAATTTGTCTTCAAACATCCTTTTATCTATTCCAAACCTTTGACATACAATACCATATTTGCTCAGATCAAATTCAAGTGGATTTGAGGCAACAGGAGGAAGGGTTTCAGATCACTGAGAACAGACGCGGTTCTCAAAATACTCCGCTCATATAGACAGTACTTGTATGTGAACTGATATTCACTTCCCTGATCAGTGTTTTTCTAGCACTTTCTTCACACAAAGGTAACTGAATGTACGTTAACTTCGGGTATAGTGGGCAAAACTCGTTCAATGCATTCGGGTGACCAGTGATGTCAGTAAGAAAGATCACATTCATCTTCCAACTCTGGGTATATCAAATTTCTGAGCTAACATAGGCGCTTTGGTCAGACACAGAGGAAGTGCACAGTTCTCACAGTCAGTGTGTGCAATCAGCAGACACCTCACTTCACTTGCCCCTGCTTTACGTGCAAATCACTTTAGTAATGCTGGTAGGGAAAACAAAACTACCCAGTCAAAAACCAGCAGAAACTGACAACCCAGTATGTGGGCAATGGACAATTAAATGTTTCGTACTTAGAACTCTGGTGGGTTGCAAGTTGCGTAAATGTATTTGAAAGGAAAAATTATATAAATCTATAAGATAAAAAAGAAAAAAAGGCTATGCTAATAGGATAGAAGTTCAAGTCGACTAAGAGCAGCAGAATGGCTTGTTTCTGTGCTCCACACCATGAAAATCTATGTAATTAATTTCTTACACTGTTGTTAACCGTAGCAATTATGCCCAAGAGAATTTAATCAACTTTTTTTCTCTAACCTGTCTGAAAATCCAACTGGAATTAATTCAGACTGAATAAGAAAATAGCGACAAATGCAAAGTTGGCCTAGACTCAAACAAAATGTCAAGGTTTAACTTTTCAAATACAGACAAGGAACCAACAGAGAGATGCTTTTTATATCATATAAATTAGAAAATGTGAAGCAATTCAGAACAGACTTTACGTTTAAAAAGTAGCTCACTGTTTAACTTTCTTTTATATTTATATAGTGCTTTTACCACAATGAAATGTCTCCACGTGTTACACAGAAAACACAGCAAAGGAATGTAAAAAGGTATCAAAGGCCTTCACTGGTCAGGTTTGCACACAGCAGATTGCAGTTTTACTTCAGAAGTTACATTTACAATGCTTTCGCTTGAAATGTGTCAAACATGTGCAGGTTAGTTGGATTGGCCATGCTAAACCGACCTTAGTCAACTTAGGAATATGGCCATGGTGGGACTGTAGTCGGTACAGACTTGATGGGCCAAATGATGGCCTCCTGGACTGTAGGGATTGAATGCTTTCTATGATTAATGACCTTCCCTCCATCATTGGGGTGGAGAGGTCTGTCTTTAAACAATCCCCAACCCAGAACAGAAAGCTGTTTTCTCCCCTGCTAAATAGCTAGCTCCTCCCATTATCAAAGAACAACACGGCATGGGGAACAGGCTCTTTGGCCCAACGAGCCCACGCCGCCATTTTAACAACGTGACTTCCCACTTCCATCCCTGTCCCTTATCTATGTTTATGGAAATCCACATTGGAAACCAAATTGGAGAGACAATTTAGGAACAATTCGTTTCGCCAATCAGTCTAAGAGCACGTCTTTGGGATGTGGAAGGAAACCAGAGTCCCCGGAGAAAACCCACGCAAGCACGGGGAGAACGCGCAAACTCCCACAGACACAGGCCCAAATCCATGTATCTGCACAGCGATAGTCACTGAGCTGTCGTGTTGCCCATCAATTGGTCCAGGTCAAGCGTACACTAACGATGTGAAGCACTAGGATACTCTCAAAAAAAAAATCCAAGAGCAGCCCTCTCACAACCCATCGCGTGTATGCCCCTTGTTAGACAACAAGGTGGACCAAAGCACCTGTAGGATAAAAACAAGTACATCAATATCATCATCTATTGACACACTTCCCAGGGACTCCCAGGGCTCATGATCCCTATTTTAAATCAGTTTTCTATACCCTTCCATTCCCATTCTGTTCATGTGCCCATCTAAGTATTTTTTAAATAACTCCAGAGTACCTGCCTCCACCACTTTACTTGGCAGCGCGTTCCATACCCCCACCACCCTCTGTGTGAAAAAACTCCCTCTAGCATCCAAATTATACCTTCCCCGCCTCACCCTAAGCCCGTGACCCCTTGTGATATTCGAGTCCATCCTATGAAAAAGCTTAACCCTGTTTACTCTGTCTATACCCCTCATAATCTTCTGCACCTCTATTAGATCTCCTCTAAGTCTACGTCTTTCTAAGGAAAACAGTCCCAATTTGGGGACTTGGAGATGTTTGGGGACTTTAACTTTACTAATATTGATTGGAATAGCTATAGCTCTAGCTCGTTAGAGGGGTCAGTTTTCGTACAGAGTGTGCAGGAGGGTTTTTTGACTCAGTATGTAGATAGGCCAACTAGAGGTGAGGCTACATTGGATTTGGTGCTGGGCAATGAGCCAGACCAGGTGTTAGGCTTGGAAGTTAGTGAACATTTTGGTGATAGTGACCACAATTCGGTTACGTTCACCTTAGTGATGGATAGGGATAGGCATGAAGCTGGGGGCAGTAGTTATAGCTGGGGGAAGGGTAATTATGAGGCCATCAGGAGAGAATTAGGGTGCATAGATTGGACTAGGAAGCTACAGGGACTGGGAACATCTGGAATGTGGAGCTTATTCAAGGAGCAGCTGCTGCGGGTCCTTGATAAGTATGTCCCTGTCAGGCAAGGAGGAAATGGTCGAGTAAGAGAACCTTGGTGTACGAAAAAAGTTGATTTGCTGGTTAAAAGGAAAAAGGAGGCTTATGTAAGGATGAGGATTGAAGGCTCGGTTAGTGCAATGGATAGCTATAGATTAGCCAGGAGGGAGCTAAAGAGTGAATTGAGGAGAGCAAAGAGAGGACATGAGAAGACTTTGGCTGATAGGATTAGGGAGAATCCTAAAGCTTTCTTTAGATATGTTAAGAATAGAAGATTGGTTAGGGCAAGATTAGGGCCAGTCATAGACAGCAGTGGGAAGTTGTGCGTGGAGCCTGAGGAGATTGGAGAGGTACTGAATAAATATTTCTCTTCGGTATTCACGCAGGATGATGTAAATGTAGTTATGGAGAACACTGAGGTACAGGGTAGCAAACTGGAAGGTATCGAAGTAGATAGGGAGGATGTGCTAGATATTCTCGAGGGTTTGAAGTTGGATAAGTCCCCTGGGCCGGACGGGATTTACCCTAGGATTCTCTGGGAGGCAAGAGAGGAGATTGCAGAGCCTCTGGCTCTGATCTTCAGGTCGTCGTTGGTTACGGGTGTGGTTCCGGAGGACTGGAGGATAGCGAATGTGGTCCCGTTGTTCAAGAAGGGGAAGAGAGACCTTCCAGGGAATTATAGGCCAGTGAGTCTTACTTCTGTGGTGGACAAAGTGTTGGAGAGAATAATTAGGGATAGGATTTATAGTTATTTAGAGAGTAATGAATTGATTGGAGATAGTCAGCATGGTTTTGTGAAGGGTAGTCGTGCCTTACTAACCTCATTGAGTTTTTTGAAAAAGTGACTAAGGAGGTGGATGGGGGTAAGGCGGTTGATGTGGTATATATGGACTTTAGTAAGGCGTTTGATAAGGTGGCCCATGGTAGACTTCTACAGAAAATGAAGGTGTGTGGAATAGAGGGTGATTTAGCTAATTGGATTAGGAATTGGCTGGCAGATAGAAGACAGGGGGTGGTGGTTGATGGGAGATATTCATCGTGGAGTTCGGTGACGAGTGGTGTGCCTCAGGGGTCTGTTTTTGGGCCCCTGCTGTTTGTAATTTTTATAAATGATCTGGATGAGGGTATTGAGGGATGGATCAGTAAATTTGCAGATGATACTAAAGTTGGTGGAGTGGTAGATAGTGAAGAGGGGTGTTTTAGTTTACAGAGTGACTTGACAAGTTGCAGAGCTGGGCCGAGAGGTGGCAAATGGAGTTTAATGTGGAAAAGTGTGAGGTAATGCACTTTGGCAGGAACAATAAATGTGTATAGTATAGGGCTAATGGTAGGGCTCTTAATAGTGTTGAGGAACAGAAGGATCTTGGTGTATGTGTCAGTAGATCCCTGAAAGTAGGCAGTCAAGTGGATAAAGTTGTTAAGAAGGCATATGGAGTCTTAGCTTTTATTGGTAGGGGGATTGAATTTAGGAGCCGCAGCATCATGTTGCAACTGTACAAAACTCTAGTGCGGCCGCACTTGGAGTATTGTGTGCGTTCTGGTCCCCACATTATAAGAAAGATGTGGAGGCATTGGAGAGGGTACAGAGGAGGTTTACCAGGATGTTGCCTGGTATGGAGGGCAGGCCTTATGAAGAGAGGCTGAGGGATTTGAGGTTGTTTTCGTTAGAAAGGAGGCGGCTAAGAGGAGACCTTATTGAAACATATAAGATGATTAGAGGTTTAGATAGGGTGGACAGTGATAGCCTTTTTCTAGGATGGAGAAAGCTAGCACGAGGGGACACAGCTTTAAATTAAGGGGTATGAGTTATAGGACGGATATCAGAGGGAGGTTCTTTACTCAAAGAGTGATTAGGGAGTGGAATGCCCTGCCTGCAGCTGTTGTAGATGCGCCAAGTTTGGTGGCGTTTAAGAGGTTAGTTGATAAGTATATGGAGGAGAAGGGAATGGGTTAGTTAGGAGGGGCATTGCTTTTTATTTTGGTCGGCACAACATCGAAGGCCGAAGGGCCTGTTCTGTGCTGTATTGTTCTATGTTCTATGTTCTATTTAGTAAGGCGTTTGATAAGGTGGCCCATTGAAGACTTCTGCAGAAAATGCAGATGTATGGGATAGAGGGTGATTTAGCTAATTGGGTTAGGAATTGGCTAGCAGGTAGAAGACAGAGGGTGGTGGTTGATGGGAGATATTCATCTTGGAGGTCGGTGACAAGTGGTGTACCTCAGGGGTCTGTTTTGGGGCCCCTGCTGTTT
>JAGIQG010000031.1:25818422-25962947 GCA_024679065.1 Sphyrna mokarran | reverse complement strand
TGATTAGGGAGTGGAATGCCCTGCCTGCAGCTGTTGTAGATGCGCCAAGTTTGGTGGCGTTTAAGAGGTTAGTTGATAAGTATATGGATGAGAAGGGAATGGTTTAGTTAGGAGGGGCATTGCTTTTTATTTTGGTCGGCACAACATCGAAGGCCGAAGGGCCTGTTCTGTGCTGTATTGTTCTATGTTCTATGTTCTATGTTCTATTTAGTAAGGCGTTTGATAAGGTGGCCCATTGAAGACTTCTGCAGAAAATGCAGATGTATGGGATAGAGGGTGATTTAGCTAATTGGGTTAGGAATTGGCTAGCAGGTAGAAGACAGAGGGTGGTGGTTGATGGGAGATATTCATCTTGGAGTTCGGTGACAAGTGGTGTACCTCGGGTCTGTTTTGGGGCCCCTGCTGTTTGTAATTTTTATAAATGATCTGGATGAGGGTATTGAAGGATGGATTAGTAAATTTGCAGATTACACTAAAGTCGGTGGAGTGGTAGATAGTGAAGAGGGGTGTTATAGTTTGCAGAGGGACTTGGACAAGTTGCAGAGCTGGGCCGAGAGGTGGCAAATGGAGTTTAATGTGGAAAAGTGTGAGGTAATGCACTATGGCAGAAATAATAAATGTGTAGAGTATAGGGCAAATGGTAGGATTCTTAGTAGTCTAGATGAACAGAGGGATCTTGGTGTGTATGTGCATAGATCCCTGAAAGTAGGCAGTCAGGTCGAGAAGGTTGTTAGGAAGGCATATGGAGTCTTGGCTTTTATTGGTAGAGGGATTGAATTTCGGAGCCGCAACGTCATGTTGCAACTGTACAAAACTCTAGTGCGGCCGCACTTGGAGTATTGTGTGCAGTTCTGGTCCCCACATTATAAGAAAGATGTGGAGGCATTGGAGAGGGTACAGAGGAGGTTTACCAGGATGTTGCCTGGTATGGAGGGCAGGTCTTATGAGGAGAGGCTGAGGATTTGAGGTTGTTTTCGTTAGAAAGGAGGCGGCTAAGAGGGGACCTGATCGAAACATATAAGATGATTAGAGGTTTAGATAGGGTGGACAGTGATAGCCTTTTTCCTAGGATGGAGAAAGCTAGCACGAGGGGACACAGCTTTAAATTAAGGGGTGATAGTTATAGGACGGATATCAGAGGCAGGTTCTTTACCCAAAGGGTGGTTCGGGAGTGGAATGCCCTGCCTGCAGCAGTTGTAGATGCGCCAAGTTTGGTGGCGTTTAAGAGGTTAGTTGATAAGTATATGGAAGAGAAGGGAATGGTTTAGTTTGGAGGGGCATTGCTTTTTATATTGGTCGGCGCAACATCGAAGGCCGAAGGGCCTGTTCTGTGCTGTAATGTTCTATGTTCTAATTTACCTAACCTCTCCTCGTAACTCAGATCTTCCATACCAGGCAGCATCCTGGTAAACCTCCTCTGCATTCTCTCCACGTCCTTCCGGTAGTAGGGTGACCAGAACTGGATGCAGTATTCCAAATGAGATCTAACCAACATTTTATACAGCTGCAACATTAAAGGCCAGGTCTTGTACTCTATACTCCTTCCTATAAGGAGTACAAGGAGTAGAAGGAGTATAGAGTACAAAAGGAGTACTACTCCTTTTGGACTAGGAAACTACAGGGACTGGGAACATCTGGAATGTGGTGCTTATTCAAGGAGCAGCTGCTGCGAGTCCTTGATAAGTATGTCCCTGTCAGGCAGGGAGGAAATGGTCGAGTAAGAGAGCCTTGGTGTACGAAAAAAGTTGATTTGCTGGTTAAGAAGAAAAAGGAGGCTTATGTCAGGATGAGGCTTGAAGGCTCAGTTAGTGCAATGGATAGCTATAGATTAGCCAGGAAGGAGCTAAAAAGTGAATTGAGGAGAGCTAAGAGGGGACACGAGAAGATGTTGGCTGATAGGATTAAGGAGAATCCTAAAGCTTTCTTTCGATATGTTAAGAATAGAAGATTGGTTAGGGCAAGATTAGGGCCAGTCATAGACAGCAGTGGGAAGTTGTGCGTGGAGCCTGAAGAGATTGGAGAGGCACTGAATAAATATTTCTCTTCGGTATTCACGCAGGGTGATGTAAATGTAGCTATGGAGAACACTGAGGTACAGGGTTGCAAACTGGAAAGTATTGAAGTAGATAGGGAGGATGTGCTAGATATTCTCGAGGGTTTGAAGTTGGATAAGTCCCCTGGGCCGGACGGGATTTACCCTAGGATTCTCTGGGAGGCAAGAGAGGAGATTGCAGAGCCTCTGGCTCTGATCTTCAGGTCCTCGTTGGTTACGGGTGTGGTTCCGGAGGACTGGAGGATAGCGAATGTGGTCCCATTGTTTAAGAAGGGGAAGAGAGACCTTCCAGGGAATTATAGGCCAGTGAGTCTTACTTCTGTTGTGGGCAAGGTATTGGAGAGAATTATTAGGGATAGGATTTATAGTTATTTAGAGAGAAATGAATTGATTGGGGATAGTCAGCATGGTTTCGTGAAGGGTAGGTCATGCCTTACTAACTTCATTGAGTTTTTTGAGAAAGTGACCAAAGAGGTGGATGGGGGTAAGGCGGTTGATGTAGTATATATGGACTTTAGTAAGGCGTTTGATAAGGTGGCCCATGGAAGACTTCTGCAGAAAATGCAGATGTGTGGAATAGAGGGTGATTTAGCTAATTGGATTAGGAATTGGCTGGCAGATAGAAGACAGAGGGTGGTGGTTGATGGGAGATATTCATCGTGGAGTTCGGTGACAAGTGGTGTGCCTCAGGGGTCTGTTTTGGGGCCCCTGCTGTTTGTAATTTTTATAAATGATCTGGATGAGGGTATTGAGGGATGGATCAGTAAATTTGCAGATGACACTAAAGTCGGTGGAGTGGTAGATAGTGAAGAGGGGTGTTATAGTTTGCAGAGTGACTTGGACAAGTTGCAGAGCTGGGCCGAGAGGTGGCAAATGGAGTTTAATGTGGAAAAGTGTGAGGTAATGCACTTTGGCAGGAACAATAAATGTGTAGAGTATAGGGCTAATGGTAGGGCTCTTAATAGTGTTGAGGAACAGAAGGATCTTGGTGTATGTGTCAATAGATCCCTGAAAGTAGGCAGTCAAGTGGATAAAGTTGTTAAGAAGGCATATGGAGTCTTAGCTTTTATTGGTAGGGGGATTGAATTTAGGAGCCGCAGCATCATGTTGCAACTGTACAAAACTCTAGTGCGGCCGCACTTGGAGTATTGTGTGCAGTTCTGGTCCCCACATTATAAGAAAGATGTGGAGGCATTGGAGAGGGTACAGAGGAGGTTTACCAGGATGTTGCCTGGTATGGAGGGCAGGTCCTATGAAGAGAGGTTGAAGGATTTGAGGTTGTTTTCGTTAGAAAGGAGGCGGCTAAGAGGGGATCTTATTGAAGCATATAAGATGATTAGAGGTTTAGATAGGGTGGACAGTGATAGCCTTTTTCCTAGGATGGAGAAAGCTAGCACGAGGGGACACAGCTTTAAATTAAGGGGTATGAGTTATAGGACGGATATCAGAGGTAGGTTCTTTACTCAAAGAGTGATTAGGGAGTGGAATGCCCTGCCTGCAGCTGTTGTAGATGCGCCAAGTTTGGTGGCGTTTAAGAGGTTAATTGATAAGTATATGGAAGAGAAGGGAATGGTTTAGTTTGGAGGGGCATTGCTTTTTATTTTGGTCGGCACAACATCGAAGGCCGAAGGGCCTGTTTTGTGCTGTAATGTTCTATGTTCTATGTTCTATAAAGGCTAACATACCATAAGCTATCGTATAAGTCACATGACCATGCCTACCTAAACTCACCTTCCATTCCTTTAATTTTCTTTTTGTAAACAAGTCCATTAGCTCTCTCAAAAGTAAAAGGTGGTGGCACAGTGGTTAGCCCTGCTGCCTCATATCGCCAGGGACCCAGGTTTGATTTCCAGCTTGGGTCACTGTCTGTGTCGAGTTTGCATGTTCTCCCCATGTCTGCGTGGGTTTCCTCTGGGTGCTCCAGTTTCCTCCCACAGCCCAAAGATGTGCAGGTTAGGTTGATTGGATGTGCTAAATTGGCCCCTGGTGTCATTGGGATTAGCAGTGTAAATGTCTGAGGTTAGGGGAATAGGACCTAGGTGGGATTGTGGTCAGTACAGGCTAGGTGGGTCGAATGGCCTCCTTCTGTACTGTTAGGATTCTGTAAAGACTACATTGCTAAAATGATAATTATCTTCCTGTCCCAGCATTTGAGGTGTATTCCTGTCAAACATACTGACTGCCTGTAAAATAAGGCTGAATTTTAAAACTTCTCCTTAAACATACAAAGAAGCAATAGCAACTACTTTCATCATAACTCACTGATGCAGTGTAACTCAAATAATCTCCCACTGGCTGCCGAGAACACATTAGAATCAACGTAATTGCATACATCTATTTTAATTTTGGTCCCTTTTTCTCAATAAAAACTATTTGTGGTGATTTTAAAGTGTCTTTCTCCTCTGAGTCACAGAGATCTACAGCATGGAAACAGGCCATTTGGCCCAACTCATCCATGCCAACCAGCTTTCCTTAACTGTACTAGTCCTATTTGCCTGTATTTAGCTCATACCCCTGGAAACCTTTCCCGTTTGTGTACCTGTCTTTTAAATATTGCCATTGTACACACCTTGACTGCGTCCCCTGGCACACATTCCATACAGTGGAGGGGGGGCATGTGGCATAGCGGTTAGCACTGCTGCCACTCAGTGCCAGGGACTCGGGCTCAATTCTGGCCTCGGGTCATTGTCTGTGCAAGGTCTGCACATTCTCCCTGTGTCCATGTGGGTTTCTTCTGGATGCTCCGGTTTCCTTCCACAGTCCAAAGAGGTGCGGCTCAGGTGGATTGGCCATGGTAAATTGCCACTTAGTGTCCTGGGGTGCGTAGTTTAGAGGGATTAGTGGGGTAGGCAGAGATAGCGTTTAGGTGGGATTGTTGTTGGTACAGACTCAGTGGGCCGAATGGACTCCTTCTGATCTGTAGGGATTCTTTGATTCTACATGCACCAATTCCTGGGTCCCCTTTCCCCTCTCACCTTTAACCTGTGCCCTCCAGATTTGGCCCCCCCCCCTACCCTGGAGAAAAGCTATTCATCTTATCTCTGCCTGTCATGATTTTATAAACCTCGATAAGGGTCACCCCTCATCCTCCTAAGCTTCAGGGGAAAAAAAATCCCAGGCGATCCAGCCTCTCCCTATAACTCAAACCTTCCAGTCCATGTAACATCCTCGTAAATCTTTTCCACACCCTTTTCAATTTAATAACATCCTTCCTGTAGCAGGGCAGCACAATTGTACACAGTGCTCCAAATGTAGCCTTAATAATGACTTATACAGTGATCAAATAACATAATGGAAGAAGTACCAGGCCATTCTGCCCCTCGAGCCTGCTACTCCGATTGACAGGATTATTGCTCATCTGAGATGCTTCTCCCCAGTGGGACAGAACAGTGGCACAGTAGTTGGCACTGCTGCCTCACAGCGTCAGAGACCAGGTTTGATTCCCAGCTTGGATCATTGTCAGTCTGCACTTTCTCCCCATGTCTGCATGCGTGGGTTTCTCCGGTTGCTCCAGTTTCCTCCCGCACTCCAAAGATGTGCAGGTTAAGTGGTTTGGCCATGCTAAATTGCTCCTTAGTGTCCAAAGATATGCAGGTTAGGTGGTTTGGCCATGCTAAATTGCCCCTTAGTGTCCAAAGATGTGTGGGTTAAGTGGATTGGCCATGCTAAATTGCCCCTTAGTGTCCAAAGATATGCAGGTTAGGTGGATTGGCCATGCTAAATTGCCCCTTAGTGTCCAAAGATGTGCGGGTTAGGTGGATTGGCCATGTTAAATTGCCCTTTAGTGTCAGGGGGACTAGCTAGAGTAAATACATGGAGTTACAGGAATGAGGAGTCAGTGGGATTGTTGTTGGGCCAGATTCGATAGGCCGAATGGCCTCCTTCTGCACTGCAAGGATTCTATGATTCAAATCTCTTGCTGTGAAGGCCAGCATACCTTTCGTCACTGCCTGCGTGCCAACCCTCAGCAGCTGTTTCACAATGACGCCCAGATCATGTCGCACTTTGCCTTTTACCTGAACTCCCACCATTCAGATAATCATCATCCTTCCTGTTTTTTTCTCCAAAGTGGATAACCTCACACATCTCCACGTGATATTGCAGTTGCCAAGTGTTTGCCCAGTCTTGTCCAAGTCACCTTACCAGTCTCTTAGTGTCCTCCTCCCCGCTTCCAGCTTAGCGCCATCCACACATTTGGAGATACTGCATTCTACTCCTCCGTCCAAATCATTAATGCATACCCGGAATGGCCAGGAACACAAGAACCTTTTTCAAGAAGCTTGCAAACAGTCACTGCCAAAAGAGGTGTGACTGAGCTGAACGAGATGTGAATGAAGTTACAAGTTCTGCATCGAGTAAAATAAAATCGCCAGGCAGGTCATTCAAAGTGTCAACATGAGAGATGGATAGATTAAAATCTCAGCTAGATACAAAGAAGGATGGATTCAGGACAGTTTGAGCCTGAGGGAGATTGCAGAGTGGGTTTGAGAGAAAGCTAGTCGAGGCGCCCCCTCAATATGTGGCAAATACTGGGGACCTCCCTTTCCGGAGATGCTGGGTGGAATTTTCCCCTCCTGCCGCCACGGGAGTCGGGACAGAACCACACAAAGGTCCCTCAGCCTCAGGCAGGATAGGAGCAGGAAGAGGCCATTCGGCCCTCCGATTCTGCCTGATTGTCCAAAGCAATCTTGCTCTCTCTCTCTCTCTCTCTCCATTTGGTCCCGTTCGCCCCAAGTGCTACATCCAGCCGCCTCTTGAATAACATTCAACTGAATTCCACAGGCTCCCCAGGTGAAGAAATGTCTCCTCACTTCCGTCCTAAATGGTCGACCCCGAATCCTCTGACTGTGGCCCCCTTGTTCTGGACACCCCCCACCATCAGGAACACCCTCCCTGCATCTACCCTGTCTAGTCCCATTAGAATTTTATAAGTCTCCATGAGATCTCTCCTCTGAACTCCAGCGAAAACAATCCTAACTTGGTCGATCTCTCCTCGTACATCAGTCCCGCCATCCCTGGAATCAGCCTGATAAACCTTTGCTATGCACCATGCAGCTAATTTCATTATAAATTAGCTCTATTACAATCAATCATTTTGGATCTATTTGTCTTGCTGCAGGATCGTGTGTGTTTTTGGTTTAGTTCCTTGATTTTACTTTCTGCAGTGAACCACAGCCTTTGGAGCTATTGTAACATGATGTGGCTTCAACCCCCCACAAAGGAATGCTTTTCTTGCCTCACAGGAGCCCTGCCAATTATACTTCATTAGTCAGCCCAAGATGATTCAGGCCAGAAGTATTTGAAAATTGACCTGCCCACCACTCTCCAGTTCCATCAAGGCACTCAACTCAGTCAGTGGCAGTCCTGCTGTGCTTGGCTGAAGTCATCAAGTTACGTTTTAACTTCATTTGAAACTAAATTTTTTTTCAATCGAATTCCGTCAAACCAAGTCCAATTCAGAGTCTCCACAAATTGAGGCATTCCTTATCTAAGCTGGATCTTAATTCACCTCCCTGTTTAGCTGAGATGCAAATAAGATTGAGCCATCGGAGGAGGTGCTACACCTACTCCAATCAGCTTGGGTCGTGTAGATCAAAACCAAGGGCAGGAAGTGAGAGCCCCTGTCTTGTCAGCTTGCAATGGGAATGTCTCAACTTTGTTGAGACTTTCGATGGAAAATTTGGACTGAATTGGATTGGAAACAAAACCACCTGAGCTCACCAAGGACCTATTGCACAAATCTATTTTCTTCCCTGGCTTATAAATTTGGTGAGCATTTCACTCCAAAGACCAGAGGAAAACTGCAGATCTGAACATATCAACCACATCTGAACAGCCTCCACCATCCTTCACTGCAGCTTCTCGATCCAAGGTAAGCTAGGTTTCTCTCGCTCTCAGAGTTCCTCTCAGAAGGCTGCATGTTTTGGGGTTTGGAACACCGAGAAGCTTATAAAATTCTAACAGGGGATAGAGGGTGTTGGCGAGGCCACACCTGGAGTATTGTGTGCGGTTTTGGTCTCCTTATCTGAGGAAGGATGTCCTTGCTATAGAGCGAGTACAGCAAAGGTGTACCAGGCTGATTCCTGGGATGGCAGGTCTGTCATATGAGGAGAGACTAAGTCTGCTAGGATTATATTCACTGGAGTTCAGAAGAGTGAGGGGGGAATCTCATAGAAACTTATAACATTCTAACAAGATTGAACAGGTTAGATGCAGAAAGAATGTTCCCGATGCTTTTCAAAAGCTCCGACTCTTGCTTAATATTTACATACTCAAGTTTTTCACTCCATTGTAAGTCTGCACTACAACCACCAAGATCCTTTTCCAATGTGAATACTGAGGTAAAATATTCATTAAGTAACTGCTATTTCTTCCGGTTCCATACAAACTTTCCCACCATCGTGCTTGATAGGTCCTATTCTTTCACATTTTATCCTTTTGCTCTTCACACACGTGTAGAACACCTTGGGGTTTTCCTTAACCCTGCCTGCCAAGGCCTTCTCATGACCCCTTCTGGCTCTCCTAATTTCCTTCTTAAGATCCTTCCTATTAGCCGTATACTCTTCTAGATCTCTAACATTCCCCAGCTCTCTGAACCTTTTGTAAGCTTTTCTTCTTGACTAGATTTATTATAGCCTTCGTACACCACGGTTCCCATAACCTACCATAACTTCCCTGTCTCATCGGAACGCTGCTGTGCAGAACTCCTGACAAATATTCCCTGAAAATTTGCCACATTTCTTCCATAGACTTCCCTGAGAAAACTACTTTAAGCCTCCAATTTCATGCCTGATACTCCTACTTACTCCAATTAAACACTTTCCTAAGTTGTCCAATCCCATTTCTCACTGAGTCATCCAAGTCTCCGTAGCGGCCACCACATCGTATTTCCAAGTAGCGATCTACGCTCTAAGCTCATCCCCTTTTGTTCACAACACTCCTTGTGTTAAATTAGACTCATCTCAAACCTGCGCTCCCCTTCTCTATTGCCTGCCTATCCTCCCTCTCACGCTGTCGACAAGCTTTCTCTGTTTGTGAACTAACCTCCTCTCTCCCAGTCACTTTCCCAATTTGATCTGAGGGATTCTGTTCTAGATTTCTTCATCCAGGAGGTGATGAATGTGTGGAATTCACGACCAGAGAAAGAAGCTGAAGCCAAAACCTTGTGTGATTTCAAGACAAAAAAAATGGGTGCAGCTCTTGGGGATAAAGGGGTCGAGGAATAGGGGAGGGTGGGGGGGGGGGTGGAAATCGGGCTACTGAATTGGATTGTCAGCGATGAGTAAGGTGAAAGAGGGTCTATGATTGCGCAGAGTTAGCCTGAAGTAAAATGTAACATAATGCTGACCATTAGTTACAGTTTGTTCGATGCGACACAGCACAATGAAGGAAAGCAAGCCTCTTAGGTTTCAAAAGGAGACAAGAAAAATGATGGCCATCATGAAAATGAAAAACAGAGCTCTAGCTGTTTATCAAAAAGCCAAGAACAAATTCATCATCCAGACAACAACTAAGAATAAAGAAGTGGGTAAGTGCTTGGATCAAATTCAGATGAAATTGTATTTGCAAATTTACGACTTGGCTTGCACTCTGAGTGAAGGAAGGACTTGAGTTTTATTCTTTCATGTCTTGGGAGTGCATGATAGAGCGAATCTCTCTCTAATCTCCGCTTGTAACCTGAGCCTGGGAGGGATGCGGGGGAGGGAGGAGGTCAGATAGCATTCATATTTGTTAAGCATATTCTCAAATGTGGATCCCACAGTTAGAATCATAGAATCCCAACAGTGCCCATCGAGTCCACACTGACACTTGGTCTGACCCTCTCCCCCATCCTATTCCTGTAATCTCACACATTCAACATGGTTAATGGGACACTAAGGTTACCATGGCTAATACCCCTAACCTACACATCTTTGGACACTAAGGGGCAATTTAGCATGGCCAATCCACCTAACCTGCACATCTTTGGATACTAAGGGGCAATTTAGCATGGCCAATCCACCTAACCTGCACATCTTTGGACACTAAGGGGCAATTTAGCACAGCCAATCAACCTAACCTGCACACCTTCGTACACTAAGGGGTAATTTAGCATGAGCAATCCACTTAATCTACACATCTTTGGACACTAAGAGGCAATTTTAGCATGGCCAATCTTCCTAACCTGCACATCTTTGAACACTAAGGTGCAATTTAGCATGACCAATCCACCTAACTTACTTATCTTTGGACACTAACGATTAATTTAGCCTGGCCAATCCACCTAATCCACACATCTTTGGACACTAAAGGGCAATTTAGCACAGCCAGCGCACCTAAGCTAAACATCTTTGGACACTAAGGGACAGGTTAGCATGGCCAATCCGCCTAACCTGCATATCTTTGAACAGTAAGGGGCAATTTAGCATGGCTAATCCACCTAACCTACACATCTTTGAACACTAAGGGGCAATTTAGCATGGCCAATCCACCTAACCTGCACATCTTTGGACACTAAGGGGCAATTTAGTACAGCCAATCCACCTTACCAGTATGGATTGCCCATTAGTGTCAGGGAATTAGCAGAGCAAGTACATGGAGTTATGGGGATAGGGGGAGGATGGGATTGTAGTCGATGCAGGCTGGATAGGCTGAATGACCTCTTTCAGCACCATTGGGATTCTCTGATTCTAATCAAATATGAGTTCAGTGATATAGTAGTTTGATGTAACCTCTTTGCTTTTGTGTTTTATTATTCATTCATGGGACATGGGCATTACTGCCTGGCCAGCATTTATTGCTCATCCCTAATTGCTCCTGTTCAGAGAGCAGTTGAGAGTCAATCACAATCTTAGCCATAACCATAGAACCCTACAATGCAGAAAAAGACCCTTTGGCCCATCGAGTCTGCACTGACAATCCCACCCAGGCCCTACCCCCAGATCCCTACATATTATACCCACTAACCCAATATCCTCTAACCTACGCATCCCTGGACACTAAGGGGCAATTTTCTTAGCATCAACCTAACCCGCACATCTTTGGATTGTTGTATGGGAGTACATATGTTGAAGTTGTGTAGAATTTGGTGAGGCCAGCGCTGGAGTACTGTGTGCAGTTCTGGTCACCACATTATAGGAAGGGTGTATTTGCAGTGGAGGGGGAGCAGAGGAGATTCACCAGGATGCTGCCTGGGATGGAACATTTAAATTATGAAGAGAGGTTGGGTAGGTTTGGGTTGTTTTCATTGGAGCAGAGAAGACTGAGGGGTGACCTGATTACAAGATTATGAGGGACAGAGTGGATAAGGAGCAGCTGTTCCTCTTAGTTGAAGGGTCAGTTACGAGGGGACAGAGGTTCAAGGTGAAGGGTGGGGGGGAAGGTGCGAGGAGAAGCTATTTTGCCCAGAGAGTGGGGTGGCACAGTGATTAGCACTGTCGCCTCACAGCCCCAGGGACCTGGGTCCAATTCCCTTTTTGGGTCACTGTCTGTGCGACGTCTGCATATTCTCCCCGGGTCTGTGTGGGTTTCCTCCGGGTGCTCCAATTTCCTCCCACAGTCCGAAAGACGTGCGGGTTAAGTGCTAAATTCTCCCTCAGCGTGACCCCAACAGGCGCTGGAGTGCGGCAACTGGGGGATTTTCACAGTAACTTCATTGCGGCTGAATGTAAGCCTACTAATAAATAAACTTTATACTGTAATCGGGCTGGAAAGCATCTGGATGAGTGCACTTGGCACAGTATAACATTTTTGGGCTACAGGCCAAGGTAAGTGGGATTTGGTGGGAGGTCAGATATTTCTCGCTTGTCAGAGCAGACTCAAGGAGCCAAAGGAACACAGACCAAATGGTTCTATGGATTGTTTAATTTATCAAATGACCTTAGAATTGAACCGTTTCTTGCTGTGTGTCTGTATGGGTGCATCCGTGTGCAATAAAACATCCTCTCTTTGCTTTATTCATAGAAATAAATTTTCGTAGCAATCCACAAATGTGTGCCTCATTTATATTTAACCACAACTCCAAAAGATACTTCCTTTATTGCAAGGGGAAAGGAGATAAAGCAAGCTTGGAACTGAAAACAGAGGTAATAACGTCTCTGATATCTCTTCAGCTGTTATTCATAGCACTAATATGTAAAGTAGCCTAACTGCTATTTTGTTTTTTTTTGGAAACTATCTGACATACGGAGATACGCCATTATTACTGACACAAGTCAGCTTACATTAACGCCACTGTGAAGTTACTGTGAAAATCCCCTATTTGCCACACTCCTGTGCGGGTTACACTGAGGGAGAATTTAGCACCTAACCAGCACGTCTTTCGGACTGTGGGAGGAAACTGGAGCACCCGGAGGAAACCCACGCAGACACGGGGAGATTATGCAGGCTCCGCACAGTTACCCAAGCCTGGAATCAAACCATCTAACCTACACATCTTTAAACACTAAGAAGCGATTTAGCACAACCAATCCACCCTAACCAAATACCTTGGCACATTAAGGGACACTTTAGAATGGCCAATCCATCCTAACCTTCACATCTTTGTAAATCAAGGGACAATTTAGCATGGCCAATCCACCCTAACCTACACATCTTGGGACACTAAGAGACAATTTAACACAGCTAATCTACCCTAACCAAATACCTTGGAACACTAAGGGGCAATTTAACATAGAATCATAGAAAAACTACAGCACATACGGGCTCTTCAGCCCACAAGTTGCACCATTCATATCTCAACCTACTAGGCTTACCCATAACCCTCAATCCTATTAAGTCCCATGTACTCATCCAGAAATCTCTTAAAAGACCCTATTGAATTTGCCTCCACCACCACCGACGGCAGCCGATTCCACTCACCCACCACCCTCCGAGTGAAAAATGTACACCTGAAATCTCCTCTGTACCTACTCCCCACCACCTTAAACCTGTGTCCTCTTGTGGGAGCCATTTCAGCTCTGGGAAAAAGCCTCTATCTCAATATCTCTCAACATCTTATACACGTCTATCAGGTCACCTCCCTCCCTTCGTCTCTCTAAGGAGAAAAGACCGAGCTCCCTCAACCTATCTTCATAAGGCATGCCCTCCAATCCAGGTAACATCCTTGTAAATCTCCTCTGCACCCTTTCAATGGCTTCCACATCCTTCCTATAGTGAGGCAACCAGAACTGCACACAGTACTCCAAGTGGGGTCTGACCAGGGTCTTATAAAACTGCAGCATTACCTCCCGACTCCTAAACTCAATCCCTTGATTGATGAAGGCCAGTACACCATTTGCCTTCTTAATCACATCCTCTACTTGCGAGGCCGATTTAAGAGTCCTGTAGATCCTGACCCCAAGATCCTTCTGATCTTCCACACTGCTAAGAGTCTTACCCTCAATATTACATTCCTTCATCCCATTGGTCCTGCCAAAATGGACCACTACACATTTATCTGGGTTGAAGTCCATCTGCCACTTCTCCGCCCAGTCTTGCATCCTATCTATGTCTCGCTACAACTTCTGACATCCCTCCAAACTATTCACAACACCTCCAACCTTCGTGTCATCGGCAAACTTACCAACCCATCCCTCCACTTCCTCATCCAGGTCATTTATTAAAAAAAAACACAAACAGCAAGGGTCCCAGAACAGATCCCTGGGGCACTCCACTGGTGACTGACCTCCATGCAGAAAAAGACCCATCCACAACCACTCTCTGCCTTCTGTGGGCAAGCCAGTTCTGGATCCACAAAGCAACGTCCCCTTGGATTCCATGCCCCCTCAGTTTCTCAATGAGCCTTGCATGGGGACCTTATCAAACGCCTTGCTGAAGTCCCTATAAACCACATCCACCGCTCTTCCTCCATCAATGTATTTAGTCACCTTTTCAAAAAACTCCACCAGGCTCGTAAGGCACAATCTGCCTTTAACAAAGTCATCTGTGCTGACTACTACTGAGCATACTAAACTTCTCTAAATGTTCATAAATCCTGTCTCTCAGGATCTTTTCCATCAACTTACCAACCACTGAGTTCGATAATTTCCTGGGCTATCTCTATTCGCTTTCTTAAATATAGAAACCACATCTGCAATCCTCCAATCCTCTGGAACCTCTCCCGTCTCTATCGATGAAGCAAAGATCATCGCCAAAGGCTCTGCAATCTCTTCCCTGGCCTCCCACAGTAACCTGGGGTACATCCCATCTGGTCCTGGCAACTTATCTATCTCGATGCTATTCAAAAGCTCCAACACATCCTCTTTCTTAATGTCCACACACTCAAGCTTTTCACTGCAAGCCTGCACTACAACCACCAATATCTTTTTCCACATGAATACCGAAGTATTCATTGAGCACCACTGCTATTTCTACCGGATCGGTACAAACTTTCCCACTGTCACATTTTGTAGTTCCTATTCTTTTACATCTCATCCTTATACTCTTCACGTATTTGTAGAACGCCTTAGGGATTTCCGTAATCTTATCTGCCAAGACCTTCTCATGACCCCTTCTGGCTCTCCTAATTTCCTTCCTATAAGCCGTATACTCCTCCAGATCCCTAACGTTACCCAACTCCCTGAACCTTTTGTGTGCTTTTCTTTTCTTTTTCGACTAGATTCATTATAACTTCCGTGCACCACGGTTCCTGTAACCTCCCTGTCGTGCAGAACTCCAGACAAACATTCCTTAAAAATCTGCCACCTATCTTCAGTACATTTCCCCGAGAATACCTCCTTCCAATTTACACCTCTAATTTCCTGCCTATTTCCTTCATATTTCCCCTTACTCCTGATAAACACCTTCCTAGTTTGTCTGATCCTATGTCTCTCCAATGCTATTGTAAAGCAGACAGAGTTATGATCACTATTCCCAAAATACTCTTCCACTGAGAGATCTGACACCTCTCCAGGTTCATTACTCAATACCAGATTGAGTACAGCCTCTCCTCTTGTAGGCTTATCCACATACTGTGTCAGAAAACCCTCCTGAACACACCAAACAAACTCCTCCCCATCAAACTCCTTACCCTAGGGAGATTCCAATCGAAATTTGGGAAATTAAAGTCTCCCATCACGACAACTCTGTTAATGTTACCTCTCCAGGGTCTGTTTCCCTAGCTACTCCTCAACAACCCTGTTACTATTGGGCAGCCTACAGAAAACAGCCAGTAAAGTTACTGACTCCATCCTGTTCCAAACTTCCACCCACAGAGACTCTGTAGACAATCCCTCCATGGCGTCCACCTTCTCTACAGCCATGACACTATCCCTGATCAACAGTGCCACTCCCCCACCTCTTCTGCCTCTCTCCCCTGACCCTCTTGAAACATCTGAAACCCAGCAGTTGAAGTATCCAGTCCTATCCCTGAGACATCCAAGTCTCGTAACAGCCACAACATCATATTTCCAAGCAGCGATCCAACATGGCCAATCCTACACACCTTTGGACACTAAGGGACAATTTAGCATAGCCAATCCACCTAACCCGCACATCTTTGGACACTAAGGGGCAATTTAGCATAACCAATCCACCTAACCTACACATCTTGGGCACTAAGGGGGAATTTAACATGGTCAATCCTACACATCTTTGGACAATAAGGGGCAATTTAGCATGGCCAATCCACCTAACCTACACATCTTTGGACACTAGGGGCAATTTAGCATAGCCAATCCTCCTAACCTGCACATCTTTGGAAACTAAGGGGCAATTTAGCATGGCCAATCCACCTAACCTGCACATCTTTGGACACTAAGGGGCAAGATAGCATGGCCAATCCACCTAACCCGCACATCTTTGGACACTAGAGGCAATTTAGCATGGCCAATCCTACACATCTTTGGACAATAAGGGGCAATTTAGCATGGCCAATCCACCTAACCCACACATCTTTGGACACTAGAGGCAATTTAGCATGGCCAATCCTACACATCTTTGGACAATAAGGGGGGGGCAATTTAGCATGGCCAATCCACCTAACCTACACATCTTTGGACAATAAGGGGCAATTTAGCATGGCCAATCCACCTAACTTGCACAACTTTGGACACAAGGGGCAATTTAGCATAGCCAATCCACCTAACCTACACATCTTGGGCACTAAAGGGGAATTTAACATGGTCAATCCTACACATCTTTGGACAATAAGGGGCAATTTAGCATGGCCAATCCCTAAACATCCACATCTTTGGACATTAAGGGGCAATTTTGCACGGTCATTTCCCCCAGACCCAGAAATCTCTGGAGGAAATCCACGGGGGGAGAACGTATAGGCTCCGCACAGACAGTGACCCAAACTGGAAATCGAACCCGGCTCCCTGGAGTCGTGCGAGACAGAGATGCCAAAATCCTTGTAACCCAGAGAGCTAAATTCTCACCAATATTTTGGATTGCCTCACAAATCGTGTCAATTGCCTCATCGAAATGTGCCGAGTGATTCTTTTTTGGTGAACTGGAATCCATTCTTTTTCCGCAGAACGCGTCTGAGGCCTCAGAGACCAACCTCTTCAAGGTGACAATGGACAGTGACCGGTACCAATTTCAGCCCTATCTGAATGACGGTTGGTTCCTCAGTGTCTCCAAGCAAAAACTCATACTTATCAACAACAACAAAAGTGATGAAACCCTCTTTGTGTTGGAAGAGTGTGAACAGAATTCTCCGGAAGGCAACGTCCGCACATCCTCCTGCTCCTCCTGCTCTCGGGTTTCCCAGCAACAACGCAAATAGCCAACAACTTGCCGCGGGCGCTGCCAGGTTCTCGCCTGGAGCCAATGACGAACCACCTCCGTCACAGGGAAGTCAAATTGGAAGGGGGGGGGGGCGTTGGTGGTGGCCACAAGAACCTGTTAGTAGGTACATTCCCGGCAAATCGATAGAGAATTCTGTCCTATTCGGCATCTGTTTCACTAACTTCTCCCCCCATCCTTCCTTCCTAAAGTGTGGTGAAATTAGCCACGCGGACGGCACGTCTGTCTCTTCAACAACACTGGCAAAATGCTCTGCTGTAAGTTCTGTAGCCTCGTCTTAGAGCGCAGCAGCAGGAGCAGGTTGTGCCAAACATGAAGAGCAGACTCCGACACAGACCCGAGGCCGGGCATCAAACCCGAGTCCCTGCCGCTGGGGGGCAGCAGTGCCAACAACGGTGCCGCTGTGCCCGCCCCATTAGAATCCCATTTTTTAATAAGAGTAGCTTCACGTTTGGATGCACCATTAGTACGTAAATGATTGAGAATTGAACGAACGCAACTGGATCCTCAGTACAAACTGGCCGTTTTGTTTCCTCTTTTATCAATTAAGCCCTACGACTTATTTTCAATTTAATGTATTTGCAACATATTTTCATGCTAATTGTGTAATTCTTCTGCAATCGTGCTATTTTGTTTTTTAACTATTGTTAATATCTGTGCCATGAATTGCAATGGGTTTGTCCATTTGTATCCTTCTTATGAACTTGGCTTTTATCACTGTGATATTTTCGCAATAAACTGACTCAAAAATGATGCTCTGGTGCGTCTGCTTGTCTCCTTATCCGAGGTTTCACTAACTGAGGCTGGCAGGGCACTCAAACTGGATTCAACCCCTTCCCCTCACTCCCACAGCCATAATGGGTCTCCTCCTTGCCTTGACCACAATTTACACCCACCAGACTCTGCATTCTAAGGATCAGTCATCAAATCGCAACAGTGCAGGAGCCCATTCAGCCCATCAAACCTGCACAGCCAACAATCAGATCCAAATCATATCCCATAACGTGACGTATTTACCCTAGCTATTCCCCCTGAAGTTAAGGGGGCAATTTAGCATGGCCAATCCACGTAACCTGCACATCTTTAGACACCGAGGGGCAATTTAGCATGGCCAATCCACCTAACCTGCACATCTTTGGACACTAAGGGGCAATTTAGCATGGCCAATCCACATAACCTGCACATGTTTGGACACTAAGGGGCAATTTAGCATGGCCAATCCACCTAACTTGCACATCTTGGACACTAAGGGGCAATTTAGCATGGCCAATCTACCTAACCTACACATCTTTGGACACTAAGGGGCAATTTAGCATGGCCAATCTACCTAACCTACACATCTTTGGACACTAAGGGGCAATTTAGCATGGCCAATCTACCTAACCTACACAACTTTGGACATTAAGGGACAATTTAGCATGGCCAATTCTCCTAACCTGCACATCTTTAGAAACTGAGGGGCAATTTAGCATAGCCAATCCTCCTAACCTGCACATCTTTGGACACTAAGGAGCAATTTAGCATAGCCAATCCACCTAACCTACACATCTTGGGCACTAAGGGGCAATTTCGCATGGCCAATCCATCTAACCTGCACATCTTTGGACACTAAGGGGCAATTTAGCATGGCCAATCCACCTAACCTGCACATCTTGGGCACTAAGGGGGAATTTAACATGGTCAATCCTACACATCTTTGGACAATAAGGGGCAATTTAGCTGGCCAATCCCCTAAACATCCACATCTTTGGACATTAAGGGGCAATTTTGCACGGTCATTTCCCCAGACCCAGAAATCTCTGGAGGAAATCCACGGGGGAGAACGTATAGGCTCCGCACAGACAGTGACCCAAACTGGAAATCGAACCCGGCTCCCTGGAGTCGTGCGAGACAGAGATGCCAAAATCCTTGTAACCCAGAGAGCTAAATTCTCACCAATATTTTGGATTGCCTCACAAATCGTGTAAATTAATCATCGAAACGTGCCGAGTGATTCTTTTTTGGTGAACTGGAATCCATTCTTTTTCCGCAGAACGCGTCTGAGGCCTCAGAGACCAACCTCTTCAAGGTGACAATGGACAGTGACCGGTACCAATTTCAGCCCTATCTGAATGACGGTTGGTTCCTCAATGTCTCCAAGCAAAAACTCATACTTATCAACAACAACAAAAGCAATGAAACCCTCTTTGTGTTGGAAGAGTGTGAACAGAATTCTCCGGAAGGCAACGTCCGCACATCCTCCTGCTCCTCCTGCTCTCGGGTTTCCCAGCAACAACGCAAATAGCCAACAACTTGCCGCGGGCGCTGCCAGGTTCTCGCCTGGAGCCAATGACGAACCGCCTCCGTCACGGGGAAGTCAAATTGAGAGGGGGGGGGGGGCGTTGGTGGTGGTCACAAGAACCTGTTAGTAGGTACATTCCCGGCAAATCGATAGAGAATTCTGTCCTATTCGGCATCTGTTTCACTAACTTCTCCCCCCATCCTTCCTTCCTAAAGTGTGGTGAAATTAGCCACGCGGACGGCACGTCTGTCTCTTCAACAACACTGGCAAAATGCTCTGCTGTAAGTTCTGTAGCCTCGTCTTAGAGCGCAGCAGCAGGAGCAGGTTGTGCCAAACATGAAGAGCAGACTCCGACACAGACCCGAGGCCGGGCATCAAACCCGAGTCCCTGCCGCTGGGGGGCAGCAGTGCCAACAACGGTGCCGCTGTGCCCGCCCCATTAGAATCCCATTTTTTAATAAGAGTAGCTTCACGTTTGGATGCACCATTAGTACGTAAATGATTGAGAATTGAACGAACGCAACTGGATCCTCAGTACAAACTGGCCGTTTTGTTTCCTCTTTTATCAATTAAGTCCTACGACATATTTTCAATTTAATGTATTTGCAACATATTTTCATGCTAATTGTGTAATTCTTCTGCAATCGTGCTATTTTAAGGGACAATTTAGCACGGCCAATCCTCCTAACCTGCACATCTTTGGAGTGCGGGAGGAAACTGGAGCACCGGGACGACAAGGGGAGAATGTGCAGAGTCCACACTGACAGTGGCCCAGGCTGGGAATCGAACCCGGGTCCCTGGTGCTGTGAGGCAGCAGTGCTAACCACTGTGCCACCGTGCTGTGGCGATCCTCCAGCATTTGCGCCATCTCCAGTATGATGCCACCATGACACCCACCCTCATACCCTTGTCAGTCTTCCGCAGGGACTGTTCCCTCCGTCCGCTCCTCCATCATGCCCAACCCCTCACCCCCTTGGCAGGAGGTCAGGCCCTGCCCCTCGCCTTCCTCCCTCCTCACCATTCAAGTGTTCCTTTCGGGTTATGCAGTACTTCGCTTCAATTTGGCCACTGGGTTCACTCTTCCCAATGCTCCGTTATCTTCCTGCCAGGCACGTTCTAGTCCTTGAGACTCACTGCTGAGTTCGACAGTCTCGCCCCATTCCCCTCCCACACCGGGCCCTTCTATCCTTTGTTCCCAAATTTGCATCACTTTTGTTGCAATCTCTCACCGTTAATGCATTTCTCCCTTTTTTTCCCATTTCGACCAGAAATTATCCTGCTCTGCTCGGTCGGGTGGCTTAGCGGGTCAGGAACATCAGTGGGTGGCCAGTAATGGGAACCGCGAACTGGAGTCCAGCCTCTCCCAATCTCCCTGGTTCATCATTCACAAGGTGTTCAGCTTCACGCTGAGGAAGAGTGCAGGGCTGATTTAAGTACTCATTTACATCGGTCTACCGAGTTCGGGACGCGATTCTCCAGGCTTGCTTCCATTCCGATCTCGCCCATGAGCCTTCCCACCAGCGGGAATCACCGACACTTCCCAGCAACGGGGGCCTGGCATGATGACTTTGTTGGTGGGATAGGAGGCTATTGGCTGGGAAGTCGGCGATGGCATGGGGGCAATGACGCTGGAGACGTGCCAGGTTGGCACTCTGGCACAGCCCACCACGCACTCTGACACTGCCTAAGTGGCACTCTGGCACAGCCCACCAGGCACCCTGACACTGTCTACCTGGCACTCTTGCACAGCCCACTAGATTCCCTGACACTGCCTATGTGGCACACTGGCCCTGCTCACCAGGCACCTTGACACTGCCTACCTGGCACTGGGGTGCCAAGGTGGGGGGATGGTGCTGAGAGGGAGAGGCTGAGAGGGAGACACCTCATGGCAAGGCAGGGTCAGACCAGGGCAGAGATAAATCAGGACAGGAGCCGGAGGTAGGAGGGAAGGGAAAGGGGCGGGGGGGGGGGGGGGGGAGAAACTCTGCATCAGAGTGGGTGGTAGAACTGAAATACGGCCGGCAATCAGAGACTGGGGAAATTGACACATGCCCAAAAGCTCCTCTCAGCAGTCTGATGCCAGCCTCTTAAGCGGGATTAGGCCCCACCACCTCTTTCCCCACCCCATCCCCTCACTGATGTGAATTGGCCTCTGTGTTGCAGAGTGCCTGAAATTCATTTCACAACACCCACCCAAAAAATAGCAGGCGTTAAAAACCTCCCATTTTCCTGCCTGTTGGGCACTTCCAGGCAAAAAGGACGATAATTGCCCACGGTGGCGCAGCATGTTAGCACTGCTGCCTCAGAACGCCTGGGTTCGATTCCCGGCTCTGGGTCAACATCGATGCAGAGTTGGCACGTTGCCCTCATGTCTGCGTGGTTTTCCTCCCACTGTCCAAGTTGGAGGGTTGGAGGGATCAGCAGAGTAAAGGTGTGGGGCCTGGTGGGATTGTCGTAGGTACATACTCAATGGGCCAAATGGCCCCCTCCTGCACTGGGATTCTATAGTTTCTGTGGGACAGATCATGGAGGCAGTGCCCGATGCTGACCTCTGCTGATCATTTACTAATATTGCAGCCAAACAACAGCAGGGAAGATAAGGTCAATTTTCATTGTTCATTGAAAATCCTATTTTTGCAGGATTTTTGAGGGTGCAATAGGAAGAGAGAAACTCAGGGAGGAATTCCTGCTTCCTCCTCCCAAACTAACATTCAAACTTAGAACATAGAACATTACAGCGCAGTACAGGCCCTTCGGCCCTCGATGTTGCGCCAGCCAGTGGACCCTCTAACCTAAACTATACCAATATCATCCATATGCCTATCCACCGAACATTTGAATGCCCCCAAAGTAGGCGAGTCCACAACTGCTGCAGGCAGGGCATTCCACACTCTCACCACCCTCTGTGTGAAGAGCCTGCCTCTGACATCCGTCCTATAACTACCACCTCTTAATTTAAAGTTATGTCCCCTCGTGTTGGTCATCACCATCCGAGGAAAAAGGCTCTCACCATCCACCCTATCGAATCCCTTGATCATCTTGTACGCCTCAATTAGGTCACCGCGTAACCTTCATCTCTCTAATGAAAATAACCTTAGGTCCCTCAGCCTTTCCTCATAAGGCCTTCCCACCATACCAGTACAGGGGAGAATCAGTGAAAACAAAATGTAGGGATTTCCCGATTACAACCTTAGTGTCCGTCGCATAATTTTAAGCTTAGTACAACTCACTCTGGCTTGCAGACGCACCCGATACAAATTCCTCTTCCCTACTAGAGTACTACTATTCTCTCCTAAAGGTGTTCACTGAACATCGGAGTGCAGAGAAAGGCCATTCTGCCCATCAAATCTGTACCAGCTCTTCCGAAGAGCAATCCAGTTAGGCACCAGCTTCCCCAGCCTACTCTCTTATCTAATCTTTGACAATTACCTTTTGAAAGATACTCGATTCAGCACCACCATTAATAGAACCCTACAGTATAGAAGGAGACCATTCACCCATTGAGCCTGCATCGACAACAATCCCACTCAGGCCCTATCCCCGTAACCCCACATACTTACCCTAGCTAGTCCACCTGACATTATAGAATAATTTAGCATGGCCAATCCACCTAACCTACACATGTTTGGACACTGAGGAGCAATTTAGCATGGCCACTCCACCCTAACCTACACATGTTTGGGCACTAATGGACAATTTAGCATGGCCGATCAACCTAACCGCACATCTTTGGAGCGCGGGAGGAAACTGGAGCACCGGGATGACAAGGGGAGAATGTGCAGAGTCCACACTGACAGTGGCCCAGGCTGGGAATCGAACCCGGGTCCCTGGTGCTGTGAGGCAGCAGTGCTAACCACTGTGCCACCGTGCTATTGCGATCCTCCAGCATTTGCGCCATCTCCAGTATGATGCCACCATGACACCCACCCTCATACCCTTGTCAGTCTTCCGCAGGGACTGTTCCCTCCGTCCACTCCTCCATCATGCCCAACCCCTCACCCCCTTGGCAGGAGGTCAGGCCCTGCCCCTCGCCTTCCTCCCTCCTCACCATTCAAGTGTTCCTTTCGGGTTATGCAGTACTTCGCTTCAATTTGGCCACTGGGTTCACTCTTCCCAATGCTCCGTTATCTTCCTGCCAGGCACGTTCTAGTCCTTGAGACTCACTGCTGAGTTCGACAGTCTCGCCCCATTCCCCTCCCACACCGGGCCCTTCTATCCTTTGTTCCCAAATTTGCATCACTTTCGTTGCAATCTCTCACTGTTAAAACCTCATGCACTTCTCCCTTTTTTTTCCCATTTCGACCAACAAATTATCCTGCTCTCCTCGGTCAGGTGGCTTAGTGGGTCAGGAATTATCAGTGGGCGGCCAATAACGGGAACCACAAACTGGGGTCCGGCCTCTCCCAATCTCCCCAGCTCATCATTCACAAGGTGTTCAGCTTCACGCTGAGGAAGAGTGCAGCGCTGATTTAAATACTTATTTACATCGGTCTACCGAGTTCGGGACGCAATTCTCCGGGCTTGCTTCCATGCCAGTCTCGTCCGTGACACTTCCCACCAGCGGGAATCACCGACACTTCCTAGCAACGGGGACCTGACATGATGACTTTGTTGGTGGGATAGGAGCCTATTGGCTGGGAAGTCGGCGATGGCATGGGGGCAATGACGCTGGAGGTGTGCCAGCTTGGCACTCTGGCACAGCCCACCAGGCAACCTGACACTGCCTACCTGGCACTCTGGCACAGCCCACCAGGCAACCTAACATTGCCTACCAGGCACTCTGGCAAATCCCACCAGGCACCTTGACACTGCTTATCTGACACTCTGACACAGCCCACTAGGCACCCTGACACTGCCTACCTGGCACTCTGGCAAATCCCACCAGGCACCTTGACACTGCTTATCTGACACTCTGACACAGCCCACTAGGCACCCTGACACTGCCTACCTGGCACTCTGGCAAATCCCACCAGGCACCTTGACACTGCCTATCTGACACTCTGACACAGCCCAGCAGGCACCCTGACACTGCCTAGCTGGCACACTGGCCCTGCCCACCAGGCATCCTGACTCAGCCCACCAGGCACCCTGACACTGCCTACCTGGCACTCTGGCCCTGCCCACCAGGCACCCTGACACTGCCTACCTGGCACTCTGCCACAGCCCACCAGGCACCCTGATACTGCCTACCAGGCACTCTGGCAATGCCCACTAGGCACCCTGACACTGCCTACCTGGCACTCTGGCAAATCCCACCAGGCACCTTGACACTGCTTATCTGACACTCTGACACAGCCCAGCAGGCACCCTGACACTGCCTAGCTGGCATACTGGCCCTGCCCACCACGCATCCTGACTCAGCCCACCAGGCACCCTGACACTGCCAACCTGGCACTCTGGCCCTGCCCACCAGGACCCGACATGCTAGCAATGTGGCACAGCCCACCAGGCACCCTGACATTGCCTACCTGGCACTGGGAGTGCCAAGGTAGGGGGGGTATGGTGCTGAGAGTGAGAGGCCTCGTGGCGAGGCAGGGCCTGACCAGGGCAGAGATAGATCAGGACAGCAGATGGAGTTGGAGGGAAAGAAAGGGCGGAGGGGGCGGGAACTCTGCGTCAGAGGGGGTGGTAGAGCTGAAGTAGGGCCAGCAATCAGAGACTGTTGAAATTGACACATGCCCAAAAGCTCCTCTCAGCAGTCTGATGCCAGCCTCTTAAGTTGGATTAGGCCCCACCATCTCTCCCCCCCATCCCCTCACTGATATGAATTGGCCTCTGTGTTGCAGGGTGCCTGAAATTCATTTCACAACACTCACCCAGAAAAAAAAAGGTGTTAAAAACCTCCCATTTTCCTGCCTGTTGGGCACTTCTAGGCGAAAAGCCCGACAATTGCCCACTGGGGCGACGCGGTGGCGCAGCGGGTTAGCACTGCGGCCTCACAGCGCCAGGGACCTGGGTTCGATTCCCGGCTCTGGGTCAACGTCGATGCAGAGTTGGCACGTTCTCCTCGTGTCTGCGTGGGTTTCCAGCCACTGTCCAATGATGTGCGGGTTGGAGGGATCAGCAGAGTAAAGGTGTGGGGCCTGGTGGGATTGTCGTAGGTGCATACTCGATGGGCCAAATGGCCCCCTCCTGCACTGGGATTCTATGGATTCTATGGGACATATCATGGAGGCAGTGTCCAATGCTGACCTCTGCTGATCATTTACTAATATTGCAGCCAAACAATAGCAGGAAAGATAAGGTCAATTTCCATTATTCACTGAAAATCATATTTTTGCAGGATTTTTGAGGGTGCAAGAGGAAAAGAGAAATTCAGGGAGGCATTCCCGCTTCCTTCTCCCAAACTAACATTCAAACTGGGGAGAATCAGTGAAAACAAACTGCAGGGATTCCCCGATTACAATCTTAGTGTCTGTCGCATTATTTCAAGCTCAGTACAACTCACTCCGGCTTGCAGACGCACCCGATACAAATTCCTCTTCCCTACTAGAGTACTACTATTCTCTCCTTAAGGTGTTCACTGAACATTGGAGTGCAGAGAAAGGCCATTCTGCCCATCAGATCTGTACCAGCTCTTCCGAAGAGCAATCCAGTTAGGCACCTGTTTCCCCAGCCTACTCTCTTACCTAATCTTTGACAATTACCTTTTGAAAGATACTCGATTCAGCACCACCATTAATAGAACCCTACAGTATAGAAGGAGGTCATTCAGCCCATTGAGCCTGCATCGACAACAATCCCACTCAGGCCCTATCCCCGTAACCCCATACATTTACCCGAGCTAGTCCACCTGACATTATAGAATAATTTAGCATGGCCAATCCCCCTACTCTCACATCTTTGGACACTAAAGGGCAGTTTAGCATGGCTAATCCACCTAAATTGCACATCTTTGGACACCAAGGGGTAATTTAGCATGGCCAATCCACCTAACCTGCACATCTTTGGATACTAAGGGGCAATTTAGCATGGCCAATCCACCTAGCCCACACATCTTTGGATACTAAGGGGCAATTTAGCATGACCAATCCACCTAACACACACATCTTTGGATAATAAGGGACAATTTAGCGTGGCCAATTCTCCTAACCTGCACATCTTTGGACACTAAGGGGCAATTTAGCATGGCTAATCCACCTAACCTACACATCTTTGGACACTAAGGGGCTATTTAGCATGGCTAATCCACCTAACTTACACATCTTTGGATACTAAGGGGCAATTTGGCATGGCCAATCCACCTAACCCACACATCTTTGGATATTGAGGGGCAATTTAGCATGGCCAATCCACCTAACCTACACATCTTTGGATACTAAGGGGCAATTTACCATGGCCAATCCAACTAACCCACACATCTTTGAATACCAAGGGACAATTTAGCATGGTCAATCCACCAAACCTGCACATCTTTAGACACTGAGGAGCAATTTAGCATGGCCACTCCACCCTAACCTACACATCTTTGGACACTAAGGGGCAATTTAGCATGGCCAATCCACCTAACCTGCACATCTTTGGACACTAATGGACAATTTAGCATGGCCGATCCACCAAACCTGCACATCTTTGGACACTAAGATGCAATTTAGCATGGCCGATCCGCCTAACCTGCACATCTTTGGAGCGCGGGAGGAAACTGGAGCACCGGGACGACAAGGGGAGAACGTGCAGAGTCCACACTGACAGTGGCCCAGGCTGGGAATCGAACCCGGGTCCCTGGTGCTGTGAGGCAGCAGTGCTAACCACTGTGCCACCGTGCTATTGCGATCCTCCAGCATTTGCGCCATCTCCAGTATGATGCCACCATGACACCCACCCTCATACCCTTGTCAGTCTTCCGCAGGGACTGTTCCTTCCGTCCGCTCCTCCATCATGCCCAACCCCTCACCCCCTTGGCAGGAGGTCAGGCCCTGCCCCTCGCCTTCCTCCCTCCTCACCATTCAAGTGTTCCTTTCGGGTTATGCAGTACTTCGCTTCAATTTGGCCACTGGGTTCACTCTTCCCAATGCTCCGTTATCTTCCTGCCAGGCACGTTCTAGTCCTTGAGACTCACTGCTGAGTTCGACAGTCTCGCCCCATTCCCCTCCCACACCGGGCCCTTCTATCCTTTGTTCCTAAATTTGCATCACTTTCGTTGCAATCTCTCACTGTTAAAACCTCATGCACTTCTCCCTTTTTTTTCCCATTTCGACCAACAAATTATCCTGCTCTCCTCGGTCAGGTGGCTTAGTGGGTCAGGAATTATCAGTGGGCGGCCAATAACGGGAACCACAAACTGGGGTCCGGCCTCTCCCAATCTCCCCAGCTCATCATTCACAAGGTGTTCAGCTTCACGCTGAGGAAGAGTGCAGCGCTGATTTAAATACTTATTTACATCGGTCTACCGAGTTCGGGACGCAATTCTCCGGGCTTGCTTCCATGCCAGTCTCGTCCGTGACACTTCCCACCAGCGGGAATCACCGACACTTCCTAGCAACGGGGACCTGACATGATGACTTTGTTGGTGGGATAGGAGGCTATTGGCTGGGAAGTCGGCGATGGCATGGGGGCAATGACGCTGGAGGTGTGCCAGCTTGGCACTCTGGCACAGCCCACCAGGCAACCTGACACTGCCTACCTGGCACTCTGGCACAGCCCACCAGGCAACCTAACATTGCCTACCAGGCACTCTGGCAAATCCCACCAGGCACCTTGACACTGCTTATCTGACACTCTGACACAGGCCACTAGGCACCCTGACACTGCCTACCTGGCACTCTGGCAAATCCCACCAGGCACCTTGACACTGCTTATCTGACACTCTGACACAGCCCACTAGGCACCCTGACACTGCCTACCTGGCACTCTGGCAAATCCCACCAGGCACCTTGACACTGCCTATCTGACACTCTGACACAGCCCAGCAGGCACCCTGACACTGCCTAGCTGGCACACTGGCCCTGCCCACCAGGCATCCTGACTCAGCCCACCAGGCACCCTGACACTGCCTACCTGGCACTCTGGCCCTGCCCACCAGGCACCCTGACACTGCCTACCTGGCACTCTGCCACAGCCCACCAGGCACCCTGATACTGCCTACCAGGCACTCTGGCAATGCCCACTAGGCACCCTGACACTGCCTACCTGGCACTCTGGCAAATCCCACCAGGCACCTTGACACTGCTTATCTGACACTCTGACACAGCCCAGCAGGCACCCTGACACTGCCTAGCTGGCATACTGGCCCTGCCCACCACGCATCCTGACTCAGCCCACCAGGCACCCTGACACTGCCAACCTGGCACTCTGGCCCTGCCCACCAGGCACCCTGACACTGCCTACGTGGCAATGTGGCACAGCCCACCAGGCACCCTGACATTGCCTACCTGGCACTGGGAGTGCCAAGGTAGGGGGGGGTATGGTGCTGAGAGTGAGAGGCCTCGTGGCGAGGCAGGGCCTGACCAGGGCAGAGATAGATCAGGACAGCAGATGGGAGTTGGAGGGAAAGAAAAGGGGCGGGAACTCTGCGTCAGAGGGGGTGGTAGAGCTGAAGTAGGGCCAGCAATCAGAGACTGTTGAAATTGACACATGCCCAAAAGCTCCTCTCAGCAGTCTGATGCCAGCCTCTTAAGTTGGATTAGGCCCCACCATCTCTCCCCCCCATCCCCTCACTGATATGAATTGGCCTCTGTGTTGCAGGGTGCCTGAAATTCATTTCACAACACTCACCCAGAAAAAAAAAGGTGTTAAAAACCTCCCATTTTCCTGCCTGTTGGGCACTTCTAGGCGAAAAGCCCGACAATTGCCCACTGGGGCGACGCGGTGGCGCAGCGGGTTAGCACTGCGGCCTCACAGCGCCAGGGACCTGGGTTCGATTCCCGGCTCTGGGTCAATGTCGATGCAGAGTTGGCACGTTCTCCTCGTGTCTGCGTGGGTTTCCAGCCACTGTCCAATGATGTGCGGGTTGGAGGGATCAGCAGAGTAAAGGTGTGGGGCCTGGTGGGATTGTCGTAGGTGCATACTCGATGGGCCAAATGGCCCCCTCCTGCACTGGGATTCTATGGATTCTATGGGACATATCATGGAGGCAGTGTCCAATGCTGACCTCTGCTGATCATTTACTAATATTGCAGCCAAACAATAGCAGGAAAGATAAGGTCAATTTCCATTATTCACTGAAAATCATATTTTTGCAGGATTTTTGAGGGTGCAAGAGGAAAAGAGAAATTCAGGGAGGCATTCCCGCTTCCTTCTCCCAAACTAACATTCAAACTGGGGAGAATCAGTGAAAACAAACTGCAGGGATTCCCCGATTACAATCTTAGTGTCTGTCGCATTATTTCAAGCTCAGTACAACTCACTCCGGCTTGCAGACGCACCCGATACAAATTCCTCTTCCCTACTAGAGTACTACTATTCTCTCCTTAAGGTGTTCACTGAACATTGGAGTGCAGAGAAAGGCCATTCTGCCCATCAGATCTGTACCAGCTCTTCCGAAGAGCAATCCAGTTAGGCACCTGTTTCCCCAGCCTACTCTCTTACCTAATCTTTGACAATTACCTTTTGAAAGATACTCGATTCAGCACCACCATTAATAGAACCCTACAGTATAGAAGGAGGTCATTCAGCCCATTGAGCCTGCATCGACAACAATCCCACTCAGGCCCTATCCCCGTAACCCCATACATTTACCCGAGCTAGTCCACCTGACATTATAGAATAATTTAGCATGGCCAATCCCCCTACTCTCACATCTTTGGACACTAAAGGGCAGTTTAGCATGGCTAATCCACCTAAATTGCACATCTTTGGACACCAAGGGGTAATTTAGCATGGCCAATCCACCTAACCTGCACATCTTTGGATACTAAGGGGCAATTTAGCATGGCCAATCCACCTAGCCCACACATCTTTGGATACTAAGGGGCAATTTAGCATGACCAATCCACCTAACACACACATCTTTGGATAATAAGGGACAATTTAGCGTGGCCAATTCTCCTAACCTGCACATCTTTGGACACTAAGGGGCAATTTAGCATGGCTAATCCACCTAACCTACACATCTTTGGACACTAAGGGGCTATTTAGCATGGCTAATCCACCTAACTTACACATCTTTGGATACTAAGGGGCAATTTGGCATGGCCAATCCACCTAACCCACACATCTTTGGATATTGAGGGGCAATTTAGCATGGCCAATCCACCTAACCTACACATCTTTGGATACTAAGGGGCAATTTACCATGGCCAATCCAACTAACCCACACATCTTTGAATACCAAGGGACAATTTAGCATGGTCAATCCACCAAACCTGCACATCTTTAGACACTGAGGAGCAATTTAGCATGGCCACTCCACCCTAACCTACACATCTTTGGACACTAAGGGGCAATTTAGCATGGCCAATCCACCTAACCTGCACATCTTTGGACACTAATGGACAATTTAGCATGGCCGATCCACCAAACCTGCACATCTTTGGACACTAAGATGCAATTTAGCACGGCCGATCCACCTAACCTGCACATCTTTGGAGCGCGGGAGGAAACTGGAGCACCGGGACGACAAGGGGAGAACGTGCAGAGTCCACACTGACAGTGGCCCAGGCTGGGAATCGAACCCGGGTCCCTAGTGCTGTGAGGCAGCAGTGCTAACCACTGTGCCACCGTGCTATTGCGATCCTCCAGCATTTGCGCCATCTCCAGTATGATGCCACCATGACACCCACCCTCATACCCTTGTCAGTCTTCCGCAGGGACTGTTCCTTCCGTCCGCTCCTCCATCATGCCCAACCCCTCACCCCCTTGGCAGGAGGTCAGGCCCTGCCCCTCGCCTTCCTCCCTCCTCACCATTCAAGTGTTCCTTTCGGGTTATGCAGTACTTCGCTTCAATTTGGCCACTGGGTTCACTCTTCCCAATGCTCCGTTATCTTCCTGCCAGGCACGTTCTAGTCCTTGAGACTCACTGCTGAGTTCGACAGTCTCGCCCCATTCCCCTCCCACACCGGGCCCTTCTATCCTTTGTTCCCAAATTTGCATCACTTTCGTTGCAATCTCTCACTGTTAAAACCTCATGCACTTCTCCCTTTTTTTTCCCATTTCGACCAACAAATTATCCTGCTCTCCTCGGTCAGGTGGCTTAGTGGGTCAGGAATTATCAGTGGGCGGCCAATAACGGGAACCACAAACTGGGGTCCGGCCTCTCCCAATCTCCCCAGCTCATCATTCACAACGTGTTCAGCTTCACGCTGAGGAAGAGTGCAGCGCTGATTTAAATACTTATTTACATCGGTCTACCGAGTTCGGGACGCAATTCTCCGGGCTTGCTTCCATGCCAGTCTCGCCCGTGACACTTCCCACCAGCGGGAATCACTGACACTTCCTAGCAACGGGGACCTGACATGATGACTTTGTTGGTGGGATAGGAAGCTATTGGCTGGGAAGTCAGCGATGGCATGGGGGCAATGACGCTGGAGGTGTGCCAGCTTGGCACTCTGGCACAGCCCACCAGGCAACCTGACACTGCCTACCTGGCACTCTGGCACAGCCCACCAGGCAACCTGACACTGCCAACCTGGCACTCTGGCAAAGCCCAATAGGCACCCTGACACTGCCTACCTGGCACTCTGGCAAAGCCCAACAGGCACCCTGACACTGCCTACCTGGCACTCTGGCAAAGCCCACCAGGCACCTTGACACTGCTTACCTGACACTCTGGCACAGCGCACCAGACACCCTGACACTGCCTACCTGGCACTCTGGCAAATCCCACCAGGCACCTTGACACTGCTTATCTGACACTCTGACACAGCCCACCAGACACCCTGACACTGCCTACCTGGCACTCTTGCACAGGTGTTAAAAACCTCCCATTTTCCTGCCTGTTGGGCACTTCTAGGCGAAAAGCCCGACAATTGCCCACTGGGGCGACGCGGTGGCGCAGCGGGTTAGCACTGCAGCCTCACAGCGCCAGGGACCTGGGTTCAATTCCCGGCTCTGGGTCAACGTCGATGCAGAGTTGGCACGTTCTCCTCGTGTCTGCGTGGGTTTCCAGCCACTGTCCAAGGATGTGCTGGTTGGAGGGATCAGCAGAGTAAAGGTGTGGGGCCTGGTGGGATTGTCGTAGGTGCATACTTGATGGGCCAAATGGCCCCCTCCTGCACTGGGATTCTATGGATTCTATGGGACATATCATGGAGGCAATGTCCAATGCTGACCTCTGCTGATCATTTACTAATATTGCAGCCAAACAACAGCAGGAAAGATAAGGTCAATTTCCATTATTCACTGAAAATCATACTTTTGCAGGATTTTTGAGGGTGCATTAGGAAAAGAGAAACTCAGGGAGGCATTCCCGCTTCCTTCTCCCAAACTAACATTCAAACTGGGGAGAATCAGTGAAAACAAACTGCAGGGATTCCCCGATTACAATCTTAGTGTCTGTCGCATTATTTTAAGCTCAGTACAACTCACTCCGGCTTGCAGATGCACCCGATACAAATTCCTCTTCCCTACTAGAGTACTACTATTCTCTCCTTAAGGTGTTCACTGAACATTGGAGTGCAAAGAAAGGCCATTCTGCCCATCAAATCTGTACCAGCTCTTCCGAAGAGCAATCCAGTTAGGCACCTGTTTCCCCAGCCTACTCTCTTACCTAATCTTTGACAATTACCTTTTGAAAGATACTCTATTCAGCACCACCATTAATAGAACCCTACAGTATAGAAGGAGGTCATTCAGCCCATTGAGCCTGCATCGACAACAATCCCACTCAGGCCCTATCCCCGTAACCACATATACTTACCCTACATAGTCCACCTCACATTATAGAATAATTTAGCATGGCTAATCCACCTAAACTGCACACCTTTGGACACTAAGGGGCAATTTAGCATAGCTAATCCACCTAAACTGCACATCTTTGGACACTAAGGGGCAATTTAGCATGGCCAATCCACATAACCTGAACATCTATGGACACTAAGGGGCAATTTAGCATGGCAAATCCACCTAACCTGCACATCTTTGGAAACTAAGGGACAATTTAGCATGGCCAATCCACCTCACCTGCACATCTCTGGACACTAAGGGACAATTTAGCATGGCCAATCCACCTAACCTGCACATCTTTGGACACTAAGGGGCAACTTAGCATGGCCAATCCACCTAACCTGCACATCTTTGGACACTAAGAGGCAATTTAGCATGTTTAATCCACCTAACCTGCACATCTTTGGATACTAAGGGGCTTTAGCATGACCAATCCACCTAACCTGCACATCTTTAGACACTGAGGGGCAATTTAGCATAGCCAATCCTCCTAACCTGCACATCTTTGGACACTAAGGGCAATTTAGCTTGGCCAATCCACCTAAGCTGCACATGTTTGGACACTAAGAGGCAATTTAGCATGGCCAATCCACCTAACCTGCACATCTTTGGACACTAAGAGGCAATTTAGCATGGCCAATCCACCTAACCTGCACATCTTTGGACACTAAGGTCCAATTTAACAACACTATGCTGTTGAAGGACATCAAAGACATTGGACACTCGATAAGTAATCCAGTCACCCAGGTTCCAACCCCACATGGCAGGTGATGTGCTTTGAATTCAGTAATAAAAAATCTGGAAATATAACGTGATAGCCATCAGAACCTACCTTTTGGAAATCTGCCATCCTTACTTGGTCTGTTAACGTGTAACTCCACATACAGCAAGTTGTGGTCGACTCTCAAATGCCCTCTGAAACAGAGGGGAAATGGTCGAGAGCTTCAAGTTTCTCGGTATCCAAATCATCAACAAATTTGTCCTGGTCCCTCCAAGCCGATGTTATAGTGAAAGAACACATCAACAACTTTACTTTCTGAGGATATATCCCAGGATACCATCAGGTCAGACCACAACCCCGGGATCCCACAGGGAATGGCCCAGACCCCGGGATCCCACAGGGATTGGCCGAGGCCCTGGGATCCCACAGGGAATGGCCCAGACCCCGGGATCCCACAGGGAATGGCCCAGGCCCCGGGATCCCACAGGGAATGGCCCCGACCCCGGGATCCCACAGGGAATGGCCCCGACCCCGGGATCCCACAGGGAATGGCCCCGAACCGGGGATCCCACAGGGAATGACCCAGCTCCCGGGATTCCACAGGGACTGAGTCGGATCCGGGGATCCCCACAGGGACTGAGTCGGATCCGGGGATCCCCGCGGGGACTGACCCGGACCCCGGGGTCCCGCGGGGACTGACCCGGACCCCGGGGTCCCGCGCGGACTGACCCGGACCCCGGGGTCCCGCGCGGACTGACCCGGACCCCGGGGTCCCGCGCGGACTGACCCGGACCCCGGGGTCCCGCGCGGACTGACCCAGACCCCGGGGTCCCGCGCGGACTGACCCGGACCCCGGGGTCCCGCGCGGACTGACCCGGACCCCGGGGTCCCGCGCGGACTGACCCGGACCCCGGGGTCCCGCGCGGACTGACCCGGACCCCGGTATCACACAGGGAACGGCCAAGACGCCGGGATTCCACAGGGACTGACCCGTGCCCCGCGATCCCGCAACAAATGGTCCCAGACCCCGGGATCCCACAGGGAATGGCCCGGATCCCGGGATCCCACAGGCACTGATCCGGACCCCGGGATCCCGCAGGCACTGATCCGGACCCCGGGGTCCCGCGGGGACCGACCCGGACCCCGGGATCCCACAGGGACTGTGCCGTGAGGGCGCTGGGACTGGGGAGTGGGATGGAGTTCAATGCCTGGCCATCTGATGGACTGAGGAAGGGCACAGCCTCAAAAGCTCGCGAGTTTACTATCAAATAAACCGTTTGAACTTTAACCTGTTGTTGTAGACTTCTTACTGTGTTTACCCCAGTTCAACACCGGTATCTCTACATCTGCTGGATAGGACTGGGACTGGGGGGATAGCACCAGGGGACTAACGGGCTGAAGGGCCAGCCGCCGTTGCCAAGGGGCGGGGCCACAGCGGCGCCCCCCAGCGGCGGGGACGGGGAAGGGACGTAAGGTGGACGTCGCCATGGCGTCAGGGGACGCAAGGATGACGTTGCCCGGGACGTATTCAGGCCGTGATTACGTTGCCAAGAGCGCGCGTCCTGGCGGCGTGAGGCGCGTCAGGCATGCGTGATGACGTAACGAGGACGCATTGCGGGTTTGCTTGACGTCAGGAGCCCGCACTGAAGACACGCTGACGTAAGGAGCAGGGTGTTGAAGCCGGGAGGAGCTGAGGAGGACCGGAGAGAGGCCTGCTGACGTAAGGAGGATGTACGCGAGGCCTGAGGGAACCGCAGGAGGACGTCGCGGGAGATGTGAAGGCGGCGTGAGGAGGATGACTTGAGGAAGGTAAAGGAGGACGTTAAGAAGACGTTGCGAGGGGACGCACAGAGGACGCATGAGCGACGTGAGGACGTCTTGGAGGAAGGAGGACGTTGTGAGGGACGTAGTGGGGACGTAAGGAGGCAGTTGCGTTCGCCGGGTGAGAGAGAGAGAGAGTGAGCGGGTCAGAGTGGCGCATGGCCCAGACAGAAGAGCGTGCGCTGCATCGCGCCGGCGCTGTGGGTGCCCCCGGCAGCGTGCTGACGCGGGACGGTGCGCGCCTTGGCAGCGTGCTGACGCGGGACGGTGCGCGCCTTGGCAGCGTGCTGACGCGGGACGGTGCGCGCCTTGGCCGCGTGCTGACGCGGGACGGTGCGCGCCTTGGCCGCGTGCTGACGCGGGACGGTGCGCGCCTTGGCCGCGTGCTGACGCGGGACGGTGCGCGCCTTGGCCGCGTGCTGACGCGGGACGGTGCGCGCCTTGGCCGCGTGCTGACGCGGGACGGTGCGCGCCTTGGCCGCGTGCTGACGCGGGACGGTGCGCGCCTTGGCCGCGTGCTGACGCGGGACGGTGCGCGCCTTGGCCGCGTGCTGACGCGGGACGGTGCGCGCCTTGGCCGCGTGCTTGACGCGGGACGGTGCGCGCCTTGGCCGCGTGCTGACGCGGGACGGTGCGCGCCGACGCGGGACGGTGCGCGCCTTGGCCGCGTGCTGACGCGGGACGGTGCGCGCCTTGGCCGCGTGCTTGACGCGGGACGGTGCGCGCCTTGGCCGCGTGCTTGACGCGGGACGGTGCGCGCCTTGGCCGCGTGCTTGACGCGGGACGGTGCGCGCCTTGGCCGCGTGCTTGACGCGGGACGGTGCGCGCCTTGGCCGCGTGCTTGACGCGGGACGGTGCGCGCCTTGGCCGCGTGCTTGACGCGGGACGGTGCGCGCCTTGGCCGCGTGCTGTCGCGGGACGGTGCGCGCCTTGGCCGCGTGCTGTCGCGGGACGGTGCGTGCCCCGGCAGCGTGCTGACGCGGACGATACGTGACCCGGCAGCGTGCTGACGCGGGGCTCTCGCGAGGCCGGGCCGGGGCGGGCGGGCGGAGAGGGGAAGGCTGGCGGCTAAGATGGCGGAGGGTGACAGCGGGAGTGAGCGCGGCGGCGGAGGAGGGGGAGGTGGAGGAGGAGGCGGCGGGGGCGGTGGTGGCGGCGGCGGAGGAGGGGGAGGCAGCGGCGGCGGCCTGCTGGCGGCGCCGGCGCTGCAGGGGCAGCAGGAGACCCAGGAGCTGGCCTCCAAGCGGGTGGACATCCAGAACAAGCGCTTCTACCTGGACGTCAAGCAGAACGCCAAGGGGCGCTTCATCAAGATCGCCGAGGTGGGAGCGGGCGGCAATAAGAGCCGCCTGACCCTCAGCATGGCCGTGGCGGCCGAGTTCCGCGACTACCTGGGCGACTTCATCGAGCACTACGCGCAGTTGGGGCCCTCGGAGTCGGAGGCGGTGGGCCAGGCCTCGGCCTCGAGTGGCGGCGGAGGGGGCGGCGGCGGCGGCGAGGAGCCGCGGCGGGCCCTCAAGTCCGAGTTCCTGGTGCGGGAGAACCGCAAGTACTACATGGACCTGAAGGAGAACCAGCGCGGCCGCTTCCTGCGGGTCCGCCAGACCCTAAACCGGGGCCCGGGGCTGGGCGGCAGCCAGGGCCAGACCATCGCGCTGCCCGCCCAGGGCCTGATCGAGTTCCGGGACGCGCTGGCCAAGCTGATCGACGACTACGGCGCCGAGGACGAGCCGTGCGGCCAGGCCGAGCTGCCCGAGGGCACCTCCATCACGGTGGACAGCAAGCGCTTTTTCTTCGACGTGGGCTCCAACAAGTACGGCGTCTTCATGCGGGTGAGCGAGGTCAAGCCCTCGTACCGCAACTCCATCACCGTGCCCTACAAGGCCTGGGCCAAGTTCGGCGGCGCCTTCACCAAGTACGCCGAGGAGATGAAGGAGATCCAGGACAAGCACCGCGACAAGCTGCTGTTCGACCGGCGGCCCGACGAGTCGGACGCCGAGGACGTGGACGACGACTGAGCCGAGGCTGCCTCACCAGCACCATCCACCGCATACACATACAGACACACACACCCAGAGAGAGAGAGAACCCCAGGAGAAACTCACCAACACTTGGTGTCGATTGAGAAGTCTTCCCCCTCCCCAACTCATACAGACACACCACACCATACCCCCCCCCACATACACCACACCCACACCATACCCCCCCCCATACACACACACCACAACATACCCCCCCCATACACACACACCACCTACCCCCATCAACACCCACACCACCCCCCCCCCACATACACACACCACACCATACCCTCCCCACAGACAGCTAACCAAAATACTCCCCATACACACATCAATCCACCCACACATACATACTCCCCCACACCCACATGTACCCCCACACACCTTACCAAAACACCCCCCCTGCACACGCATCCATATGTACACACACCTACAAATACCCCTCACACATACCGCTGCCCCACATTCTCTCACACACACACGTGCACACAGTTAACTGAAACATATCCTCCCCACACAAACACCCGCCCATCCATTCCACCATACATACCCCTGCACACCCATACACTCTCTCTCACACAACTGCCCTCCCAACACAGCTGACCAAAACATACTCCCACACCCATACATACACACTTAAACTAGTACAGAGCTAACAAAAATCATACAATATTGTCTCAAACCTAACACAATTGGAGAAGAACAAGGAAAAGCATGGTTGGATCTGTGGTGCAAATCACTTTTTTTTGAGGTTTTCTCTCTGTCTCAAACAAATACACACACGAAAAGGAGTATTGATACAGACATATACACATTATACAAATCAATGTACACACAAAAAAAGTATATGCAGACATATACTCAGACACACGCAAAAGGAATATTGACACATACAAACATACATGTACATAGAAAATGACTTTCCCCACACACACATACACATAGAAGAAAAGGAGTTTGACACACAAGTAGTGTCAAAGCGCACACAGAAGAAAAGGAGTATCCACATACATACAAAGAAGAAAATGAGTATGAACATTTACATACAAACATACAGAAGGAAAGGAGTTTCGCCAGAAGGAAAGGATTATAGACACAAACACACTCTCTCACATACACAGGATAAAGGAGTATCGACACACAAAACAGAAGAAAAGGAGTATCGAATAGTATTTTTTGGGAAACCGTTCCATCGGTGAAACACATCTTCTTTCAGAGGAGGAGGAAGAACCGACACGCTCGCTGCGACATGTGTGTCGGTTCGTACGTGTGGACGCGAGCGTGTCAACAGATCGGACAACATGCTGCCGGGGAGGGGAGGCGGTGAAAGGGGTGATTTCTTCTCGAAGATGATGGATTATAACGGTTCGTTGGCAAAATACACACTGTTATTTGTGGAAAAGCGTCGTTGTCACTGAGCCATCGATTCAGTTTGAAAAGAAAAGAAAAACAAGATTTGGCATGGTGGCAGAACAAAGCAAAAGAAAAATTCTTAAACGCAAAGGAAGAAGTAACCAAATATGACCCCAACCTGGAGTGAGAAATGACCTGAAGAGATGACACCACGTGCGTCACTGATGCCAGCAACACTTGGAAAACACAGTTCTTTTCATATACAAAGCAAAGTTCTTAAGGAAGTTTTTTTTAATTATTTTAAATATTGGACAATCAAGAGTCATTTTTAAAATTTGTTTTCATTCTGAATATTTGAAATATATCTTTGATAAAAATTGTCTTGGTCCTGATGTAAAAAATGAATATGTTTTTAAATAGAGATAATATTAAGGCTTGACTTATTCAGTAGCTTAGTCTACAGTACAGAGCTAGTTCCACATAATATCTACTGCCAGGGTTAACATGTATATTGGTGACTGATAACTCATCCTTTAGCCAGTCATTCTTTCCCTCTGATTTGTATTTTGGTTATCTGTAGTGCGTTTTTATTTCCCAGTATTCTTTTGGCAGTGTTAACACACATCTGTATTAACTATTCACAGTGCAAATCATCAGGCAGGCCTTTTGCTGCTAGTGTGGACTTGTTATCCTTGCAGTAGAAACTGCTTGTAACTAGCCCAGGTGTTACTGTGGGTGACTGACACGTGACATGTCAAGCCTTGTAAAGAAATATTCAAGTTTCTTTTTATTTTTAGGGTTTTTTTTAAAAGAAAACGCGACACGATTTGACTTTTCCAGACTTGAGAATGTGCATTTGCTTTTAAACAGAATAATTGTATAAAAAAATTCGCAACCGCCATTTCCCAAGAAACATTATTTACGTCCGCAAAGTGATTAGATATTGGACAGTGTAGATGAGAACAAATGTTAAGCAATTAACTAAAGCCGGCACTTAAAAAGAATAAGGAGTCAGGCAGATCTTTATGGTTTCTTTTCCATTTTAAGTTGGGCAGGAATTTAGGCTTTTTAATTGTATTTATTTATTAGAAAGCAGTAATTATATTTTGCAGTATTTTCCCTTCAAAAGCTCTGGAGTGTTAGAGCAGATAATGGAGCATCATTTTCTGTCCATCATTCCTCCCCCCCCCCCCCCCCCCCGCATCCCTGCAAGTTATTGTCCCACATTTGTAGACCCTTACACTTTGTGCCCATTTATCGAAACCCCACTCCCCCAGTTTCTTTTTCTGTAATCTCTTGTGTTCGATTTCCATGGGTAAACTCTATCTTAAAAGTTGTGATGAGTTACCCAGTTTAAATTGTAGTATGTGTGTGTGTGTGTGTGTGTGTGGAGGGGTTGGGTTGTGGGGCTGGGGGCAGATATTGAAGGGGTGTGAATCTAAGCGTAGGAATCAAAGCAAGGACATTGACAGCACGTTCACCCCCCTCCCCCCCAGCAGCTTCCTGTTTGAATGTATTTTGCTGTAAACACAATCCCTTGGCTGTAAAGCGCAAACAGGTGAATCTCCTGTAAAGCTGGTAGCCAAGGACAGCCCGGGAGAAAACTGCTGAGCAATATATGAAATGAAAATGTTATCACTTTAATTCCGGGTGGAGAAGCGATTGCCCGCAATCGCCTCCGGACCTCTTGCACTTGTGTACGGTTGAGGTTTTGGACTGTTGGCCTCGTGGGGTGAGGGGGGAACGAGAAAGCAGGGGTGTGCTGTTCCAAGGTTTTAGGTTATCGGTAGTAGGGGGCTGTAGTTTGCATCTTCTTGCTCCGTCTAGTGTGACAGTAATGCCGTGACTACTGGCATCCTTGTGGAATATGACCGCCTGCTTGGAGCTGGTCTGGGCCATGGGACTGGTTTACCTTGGTGGGGGGGACTGCTGGTTGGATGTGGTGAGGGCGAAGTGTTTCTGGTGTAGAGGGGAATGCGTGTGGGTGAGCCATCTTCCTGCGTAAATCAGGATCCAGGTAACCTCAGCATTCGGCTATTCAAAAAAAAAAAATCTGTACTCAGTGTGTGTACACAAAGTGAAAGGGCTAGAGGTTTTTCACAGTAGAGAAGGTGTTTTCCTACAGACGCAGTGCAATAGCTCCATTTATTGATCTCAAACATTTTCTAAATGAACTCACGTGCTTGCATATGCAGCAGGGCTTCTTTCTCGCAACCTCTGCATCATTCTTGGTTTGGGCACATTGTGAAAAAAACATTTTGTTTTAATTCCTCACCAGGGGACGGGGGGGGGAATTTTTTTAAAAAGACTTTTATTAATGTGAGTTTTGGTTTGAACCCCTCTCTGCGAAGGGCATACGTGATACAATTGACTTGTTTTGAGCGCTTGGCTGCTACTTAATCATCGAGCCGCCTGCCCATCTTCCCTCCTATTGCGTGCTGAGGATTTACAGAGCAGTTGGGCCCAGTTTCACGCTCAGTTAATTCATATGAGAGATCCATGATCTGGCCAAGTCCGGGACAGCGGAGGGGAGGGTGCAGTTCTAACCGGAGGGTGACCAGAGCAGCTTTGCACGGCATTGCAATGGGAGTGTATTCCCAGCTTTCGATCGTCAAAACTATGTGCTGTTGGACATTTCCTGCTCCTCCCCCCCCTACCGAGATAACTGTGACCTTCCTCTTTCTGATGGGTCCGGCTGGGTCGTGGTTCCCTCGCTGCGTAGTAAGGTGCCGTCCCTGACGTTTGGGAGAGAAGCTGTTCCCGGCCCAATCTGACCTTCAGGTAGACTTGTACTGCTGGCCGGTCACGAGGCTCCCAAACGTGGGCGGTTCCCTTTAAAGAATGCCAAACTTCTCTTTTTTTTTCTCTTACGGGAAGTGGATCCAGAGAGAGAAACGATCTGATGATTGATTGTGGAAGTTAGGTGGTGGTTGGGGAGGGGAGGAGAGACTTGGGTCAATTCTCACCTGTTCCCACTCCTCCATAACGTGTGATAATACAGTTAAGAAAGACTCACTGGACTCCACAGTCTGACCATTCCTATCAGTTAAACAGATCAGTTTGCCTTTCGCAAAGCAGAATGGCGTTATAAAATGTCTCGCGTTAGACAAGCCTTTTTGAATTTAATGTGGGAGGGGGTAAATTCTGTACATATATGTGCTTAATCCAACCGTGAAAAGAGCTACAATTTAACTGAACCTATTTCAGAAAGACTGTAGCCCCCTTCACGGGTCATTAATATACAGAAAAAGGAAAAAAAAAGACTCGTAGGTATTAATGTGTAACTTACCATGGGGGTAACCTGTTTTGTGAGAGTCAGCTGTCTCTGGGAAGCAGATTAGGGAGCCTTTCAGACCAGCCCTGCCAGCGGCTCAGATAATAATTGGTGCAGAGCTCCCCAACGCTAGCTTTCTAATTTAGGCGTTGACCAATTAACAATCCTTTAATCAGTAATGTCCCCCACCACCCCATATCTGTCAAAATAATAGTTGCAGTTCGAATATTGCTGACTAACCTTGTCACACACTAACCATTTTGAGTCACAGCCTGGCTGTGTGAAAGCGTATTGAAATTTGGACCTCGCACACTAGTGCGGTGAAAGTTGTTCCAATTAAGAGTGATGTATGACAGTTTTTCCATGCTCTGATGGGTCACTGGATCCCTATCCAGTTTGGTCCTGTCACACTTGCTCAAGTGCCCTGTGTCTATCAGCTTGTTGTTGCAGGTGCAGAGAGGGGTGTAACCCCCAACCCCCACTCATTCTGGCGGTTTGGCTTATTCGGTGCAGTAATTAGCTCGAATCCAGAGTGATCCTTCTGAGGGTGAGACGAGATGGCTAGTTTGATGCTAACTTCACAAGGCTCCCATCCAGCATTTGCCCCCTCGAGCACTTGCTTACCACCCCTTTTTTTTTTTTAAATATTGATGCCCTGTTGTAGGAAATTGCAATTTTCCAGTACTGTTCCCTCCATCTTGACAGTACTTCCCCTCGCCCTATTTATTTATTTTTATTTTGGCTGCCATTGCCGAGGAAGGGCACGCGAGCTTAAGCCTGGTGGCTGGCAGCCTGTCCACTGGGCTGAGGGTGCATTGGTTCATCCAGAAGTCATCACTCTTAGCACAGTCTGGTGCTAAGTGTTCACCATGTCCAGAGATTTCACAATGAAGTAAGCTTTGCCCTACATTTGTCAAAATTGACCACAGAGTCTCAGACTCTGTGCTGAAATTTGACACATGGGGAGGTACCAATACGTGTAAATGATGAAACTTAAAAGTTATAAACTAGACTTGATCTAGTTAATTTTTTGTTTTTGGTAACTAGCTTTTTGTGTCTCAGTTAAAGCAAATTTACTGTTTGAGGTTTTGATTTTTATATATATACTTCTCTCCACTTTCTGCTGTTCCTTCTTTTCAGATATCTCGTGTTCCACTCTGAGAACCAAGCAGCTAGTTCCCAGATTCTCTCCCCCAGACTGTTCCCGGGAGCGGGGGGCATGGGGTAACACCCACAGGCCAGTCCTGGTTTGCCTTTTCCCAAATCCTTTTGGTGGGCGCAGTGGGTGGGTGTCACAGCATTTTGTGTCTGTGTGTGTGTGAGACCTTTGTCATTGAGGGATTGCCTTAATATGGTGTGCAATGGACCAAGATTCTGCACTGTACCCAGTACATCTACTACTGGGCTGACGGCAGTGGAGAATTACAGCTTGGCCCTTGAAGTCCGATCTCTTTCACTGGACGGTGGACGGGTTGAGCTTTGGAAGGGCTTGCCGTGTGCTAGTGACTGTCATCTCTCATTCCCACGGCAGGGCTTTGATCTGTAATCTTAACCTGGTATAAGGCATGGTCAAGCACTGCCTGCTGCTGTTCTATGACTGGTATCCAACAGACTCTGTTCTGTTAGCTGAGGAGGGGTGCCCGTCCTCAGCGTGGTGCTCCAGTTCCTGCCTGCTGCATTGATCTATCCATAATCATGTTAGCTGAAGATGAATACAGTGGATGCCAGAATTCGGCAACTTCCTCAACGCTTGGAAGCGTTATCCCATTCCAGTCCGGGTGGTGGGTTGGGAACGAATGCAGTCTACTTTTTACCAAGTAAACCATCCTGCCCTCTTTCCTGTCCCTTCCACTCCTTGCCCCTACCCACCCATCTCACTGGGGATGATTCCAGAATGGGAGGGCACGATGGCACAGCGGTTTAGCACTGCTGTCTCTCAGCGCCAGGGACCTGGGTTCGATTCCCGGCTCGGGTTCAGTGCTGCACATTCTTCCTCCCCCACCCCCTCTCTCTCTTCCCCCGTGTCTGCGTGGTTTCCTCCCACGGTCCCGGAAGGACGTGCCAGTTAGGTGTATTGGCCCAAACAGGCACCCTGGGAATTTTTGCAGTAACTTCATTGCAGTGTTAACATAGGCCTACTTGTGGCAGCGCTAAATAAACTTTGAACACCCAGAATGCTATTCCTCCAGCCATAGGAACAGCCCATTTTTCAATCATTTACCCGCTTGTATATGGCAACAAACAACAAAATGCAAGTTATATGTTAGCATTCAGTTTAAAAAAAATTGTTAAAAAAAAATTCAGCTCGGTCTCCGAGGACCACACGAGGCCAGATACCCTCAAGTGTTGGAGAACAGCGACTTCCGTATAGCGATAGTCGCGTCTGACTATTGCGAATGACACCCCGCTAGGAAGGGAGGGGCACGATAGATCATGCAGGCAGATCGCTGGCGCTTGATGCCTGTCGGGCAGGGGCTTGGCCACTGAACGATTTCGTGCAGCCCGAGGCCTGTCGCGAAAATCCTCCCGTTGCTTTTCTCGAGCCGACTGGGCTCCCAATAGCTGTGTGCCTAGCTACCTCTCTGATCACTATTGTGTCCCACTTTGCGGGGGGAATAAAATGTACAGTCGCATCTGCTTGTACTGTTTTTTTTGCCATGTACATTAGGCTGAGACTGGTTATGCAGATAAATTAGTGGCAAGATGTGTGAGAAGTCAGTAGTTGCTTGGTGACAACAAATGATGAATATTTACATAATATAGTTCAGTATGTACTGTGAGTCTTTTATATATAATAGATTTTTAAAGAAATTTTTGAGTTTGTTACCCACTTCTGATCATTGCTTGACACTGTATCAATGGTCCGTTTGCTTTAAAGGTCAAGGAAAAAGCTCTTTCTTTGCACTGGTGAGGAAGATTGCCAGCAATTTAAATACCTGCTCATACCTTTTGGAGAGGGTTGGGGGCGGGGGGGAAGCAATGGTATTGCCTGCTTTGCTGAAAAGTTTAAGCAGGATAAAACAAAATTGGGTTTTATTTTGGAATTAGTTGTAAACTTTGCTCCATCTGTGAGTTGAGCGCTTTTTTATTTTCTAATGTTGATACCCTTCCACTGCTTGCTGGTGCTCCAGGAGTAAGCACATTGCTCTTGAGGGGGTGGCACGGCAGTCAGCACTGTTGCCTCTTGGCAGAGGGATCTGGGTTCGATTCTCGGCTCGGGTCACTGTGCAGAATCTGTACGTTCCCCCCCCCCGCCATGCATGTGTGCGTTTGCTCTCACATCCGAAAGACACAGTGCTGGTCGGGTGCTAATTTCTCCCTCAGTATACTCAAACAGGCGCCAGATTGTGGCAACTAGGGGATTTTCATAATAACTTCACTGCAGCGTTAATGTAAGCATACTCGTGACGTTAATAAATCAAAATCAACTTTCAAACAATTCTTTAAAGCAAGCTGGCCATGTAATGAGAACCTGTGTTTGCATTAGCATGATTCCAGTGTGACTAGACTCCAAGACCAGTTCCCATTATCCAGTGGAGTTTCAGTGTTTAATATTGATATCAATCAAACGGTTTTGACTGTCCAGAGGCAGTGAGAGCCAGCACTCGTGGTTCAGGGAGGCAGTTTCAGTGAAGGCAGTGTTTGTGGTGAATGGCCGGGGGGACAGTCAGTTTAGGGGCTAACCCCCCGCAGCTCTCTGTCCGGTGGTGGTCTGAAATTCAATGTCTATGGACCTGAGCCCGGGAATTTGTTGTCACATCCATTAGTATCCTGTCTGCACTTGAATTACTGAGAGAGAAATGGGAAATTGTGTGCCCGGGAAGGGGTGGCTGGCTGGAGGAGAACTGTTAAAGGAGACAGTTGACGTGAGCAAGATTTGGGTGCACAATTTTTAAATGCAGATGAGCCATAATTCACAAAGATTACTGTTGTGTGTTAGGCCAATGTGCAGCCAAACACTGGATTGTTACTTCATTAGACAGGCGGTCTTTCCAAAATGTAATACCTGCTTCCTTCAGTTCCTGGCCGGTTTTCTTTTCACTCTGCAAAATGTCAGGGCTTCAGGTGGCATTAAACCTCTATCAAATGTTTGCCGCTTGCTCGATTTGAGTTTGATCATTTGCCCAAATGATTTGTTTTTTGTTCTGTTTTTAAACCCGCCCTTCTCTTTAAGCCAGCAAGCAGCGAAGCTTTTTACCTGACCTTTATAATGGGCGTTTATCGAAAAGAAACACTAGTAACTATAAAAGATTCTGTGTGCAAAATATTGCGAGACAACTTTAAAGCTGCCTTTTGAATTCTAATCGAAGCCCATGTTCTGTTTGCTTGTAATGTTGAAGTGCCTACCTTGCTGAATCAGAAATTAGGTTTCCATAAAGCTTTGGATGCATAGAGGAGTAAAATGGCATCTGTCTTTCTGTCAGTCGCTTAGTCCTTACACCCACTCCAGCTTAATGTAAAAGAGATTGCTGCATTGGCATAAGTATTTTTGGATTTGCTGTTCATAGTGTGGTAACTTAACTCTTGTATGACTAAAGGCATGAACAGAAGCCTGGTGCAATGCAACCATTGGGGGGGCGGGGAAGAGGGAGAGAAGTGATTATGCGGGGGGAAGAAGGGCTTGTGAAATTGACGGGTTTTCCCAATCCTTAAATTTGGTATCGCGAGGGATTTGAAAATTAAAACTACACCACTTTGGAGCAAAAAGACTTGCAGTTACCTTGAATACAATGGGAACTTCTCCGGACTCGCTTTCTGTCCTCAATGCAGTTTGATAGAGCTTTCTAAGCACCGGCGGTGGGTGGGGGAACAGGTCAGCTGCCTGCTTCTCTCGCTTGGGCCTCAAACTGCATTTAGGGCAGGAAGTTACTTCCAAAGCAAAAATTTTGACCTTGCGAAAGGTTTCACCCGACCTAAAACGTTTCTTCCCTTCCCTGCCCCCAAATTGACACGACGGAACAGGCTCCTCCCGACCACAGGAATTTTTTTTCAGACACTCTCAATAACCCCGTAGAGGAGCTGCAAGCAGCCGATCTCTAGAGTTTGCATTGAGCGCCCTGCACTTTAAATATAAGCTCGTTTTATTTTGTGTTGCATCCCTCCCACGCGCCGCCTAGCCACGTGCCCTGCCTCGGCTGGTGGAGCGGGCGCTGTGTGCCCGTCGATGGGTCCGTGCACAGGCGAACCAATAGCACAAGAGAAACCGGGCAGAATAAAATAGAATTGCCCTCCCCACCCGCCCTTCCTGCCGCAGGTACGGGTAACTCAGGTGTGCAAGTGAGCAGGCGTGGTTTATAGTGGGAGATGGAGAAAGTCCTGATGTACGAGCCTGTCTTTCCAAAACAAATCTTTATTTTTTTACACGGAGCGTTGTTGAAATTTGTGCAAAGTTAAAATATATTATATTCCACTTTAAAAAAAAAGAAATGAAGCGTATAATGGTTAAAAAGTAAAGTACCACTGCGTTTTGAGACTCTTGGGGGGAGGAGGGGCGCAAAACGTCTGCGTAAGCCCACATAGGACCACCCTTGGTCTCAAAACATTTACACAGTGCAGCATTGGGTGACACAAATACTGCACAGGGGTCCAGTGGACCAGGGGCAGTTAGCAGTCTGGCCAGGTTTTGGTGGGAGATTGGCTTGGCTCGCTACGAATGGCTTTTGCCCTTGTTTAACAAGTGCCGCCTATTTAGACAGGAAAAAAAAGACCCCATGTGGTTTTTTTTCTTAAAAAAAAATTAAGATAAAAATTCTAGAGTCCCGTTTTATTCCTGTTCTCCTGAAGTGGGAGTAAACTCAGTAAGATCCCGTGTCTCTTTTTTTTTAGATGGCAATTTTGACCAATTCTGACACCGATATCAGATCTTCACATATTGTCTCTTTTTTTTGTTACAATGGGTTTGGAATAAAAGAGTGAGTGCTACCAAATTAAGCCTGTGACTTTCCAAAAACGTAAAAAAAAATCTTCTGCTGTGGTTTTAAATGTGTTGCCTCATTAAAAGAATATTCTAATTTGAGCAATGACTTGCTGTTTGTAAAGTGTATCAAGCGTATTTGCATGATGTTGCATGGGGGAGTGCACAGATATTAATTCTGGCCTTGCACACTGGTGTAAATGAGTGCTACCTGTTAAACAGTGTGCAGTATTTATTCTCTAACTCGAGTTTTTTTTCTTAACAATGAATCCACCGTTATTTGTTACTAATAAAACCAGCATTGCAAAGGAAATGTTTTTCATTTCAAGCGACCGTTACCCTGAAGCTCATTTTGTTGGAGCTTTGGTGCTCTTGCCTGCATGGGGCACCCCGTCACTGGTTTACCGCGCGCACACCTCTCTTTCTGTAGCAGTTGGGCAGTTACCTGTAGTCGTCGAATCGCACACAACACAGAGAGGGGTCCTTTGGCCCATTCTGTCTATATCAACCTATTCAAGCACCTATCTTACTTGAATCCCATTTCCCAGCCTTGTGTGCTACACCATTCCAAGTGCTCATCTGAATGTTGTGAGGATTTCTGTCCCTACCCACTCCCAGGCAGTGAATTCCCTCTACCCTCTGGGTGAAAAGGCTTTTCCTTAAATCCTATCTAAAGCTCCTGCCCTTTCCCGTAAATCTGTGTCCCCCGGTTACTGTCCCTCGACTAAGGGGAAAAGTTCCTTCCTCGCTATGTCCATCATAATTGTATACACCTCACTCAGGCCTCCCGCTCAGCCTTCTCTGCTCTAAGGAAGACAATCCCAGTTTCTCTGTATAGCTGGAACGCTCCATCCCAGGCAGCATCCTGGTGAATTTCCTCTACACCCCCTCCAGTGTGATCATGTCCTTCCTATAGTGTGATGATCAGAATTCCACATAGTACTCCAGCTGTGGCCTAACCAGCACTTTTATATAACTCCATCGTAACCTTCCTACTCTGATAATATCAGCCTTGACTAATAAAGACAGATTCCATATGCCTTAATCACATTTACCTGTCCTGCTGCTTTCAGAGACCGAGGGATAACATGCATCCCGTGTCCTCTAGTCATAAAATCCCTACACTGCAGGAGGAGGCAATTTGGCTCCTTGAATCTGCACCGACTGTAATCCCACATATTTACCCTGCCTATCCCCTAACATTGGGATCAACTTAGTAAGGCCAATCAACTGAACCTGCACATCTTTTCACTGTGGGAAGAAACCCAGACAGATATTATGGGGGGGTAGGTAGAACATGCAAACTCTGCATAGAAAGCAACCCAAGGCTGGAATGGAGCCCAGGTCCCTGGTGCTGTGAGGCAGCAGTGCTAACAATGGAGCCTCTGTGCTGTCCTACAATCCTCTGTACTCTCTTGCGTCCCACTGTTCATTTGCCTTGTTCGCTCTCCCAAAATATGTCACCTAGTTCATGGAGAATCACTCATATATCCATCATTCATTGCCCAAATCCAATGCAGAATCCACACCCTTGGAACTGCTCACGGGGTAGAGTGTGTGGTGAGTTGGCTCTTTTGAACAGTGAAATGACCATAGAAGCAAGCTCGCGAGAACCTGTCTGTCCTTCCAACTGGCCTGAGGTGTCCACACTGTGGTGTAGCCTGCCAAGTCCAGGTAACGCAGTCCTTTAGTGCACATTTCTGGGCTGGAGCTTGTAAAATGCTGCTACCTAACTGGTGGATAAATACCTGAGTCAAATCTTAGCAGCATACGTGCAGCTAAAGCAGAGCTTTCCTACGATCCATCCAAGTGCTGCCTGACCAACTTAAGGCCACTTGCTCCCACGGACCGCTGCGTCTCTCCCACAGAGCCCTGCACCTCTTCCGCTGTGGGCGGGGTGTTGCATCAAATCAACCAGTCGCCTCGGCTGCTGAGCCTGCAAAGTTGAAGAGCGCGGGCAGCACTTGCATCTATCGTGCCACAAGTTGCCATCTATTCACCATATTGTTGTTACATATTAGGCAGACAACGCGGAGCTAGGATGCTGGAGAGAAAAGGAACGCTGCCTTTTACAAAAGGCAGCACAAAGGGATAACTGGTTCAGTGCAAGACTTTGCAGAAGAAGCAGCAGGCCAAAGCGAGGTACAGAAACCCGACTGTTGGAGCAATTCCCTGGAAGCATCCCCTTTGACGGTTAGATGATAACCCGCTCTCCGTTCTCACTGTGACCCGAGTTAAAGGTCTAGAAAGCTGAAGTTACTTATTAGAGTCACCATTAGGCTTATATTAACACTGCACTGAAGTTACTGTGAAACTCTCCTGGTCGCTCCATTCCGGTGCCTGTTTGGGTACGCTGACGGTGAATTTAGTAGCTAAGCAGCCCGTCTTTCAGATTGTAGGAGGAAACCCATGCAGACACGGAGAACATGCAGATTGCGCACATAATGTAAACAGGACATCAATAAGAGGTTTTTCAGATATCTAAATAGGGAGTGCAGCCTAAATGTGTAAGTGTTAGCTGACCTGTGACGCAAATAAATAAACTTCAAAACCGGATCACACAGCATCTCCAGGAGAGAAGAAAATTGGACAAAAAATCTGGCTTTGTTTAGAGGAGACAGCTAAGGCAAAGATTGAGGTCTGACATTGAAATGGCAGTGGGGTCCGTGACAGCAGATGTGTGGAAACTAGACATTGCCCTGATGCATGGCCAGTTATATATCCAGGCACAGTGGTTAGCACTGCTGCCTCAGTGCCAAGGATAGGGTTCCATTTCCAGCTTGGGAGACTGTGTGGAGTTTGCACGTTATCCCCGTGTCTGCATGGGTTTCCTCCAGGTGCTCTGGTTTCCTCGCACACTCCGAAGATGTGCAGGTTAGGTGGATTGGTTATGCTAAATTGCTCCTTTAGTGTCCAAAGATCTGCAGGTTATGGGGATTAGCCATGCTAAATTGCTCCTTAGTGTTAGGGGGATTAGCAGGGTAAACGTGTGGAGTTAAGACCTCATTCGGATTGTGGCGCTGCTGAGTCAGTGGGCCAAATGGTCTCCTTCTGCATTGTAAGGATTCTAATGGTTCAGAATGTGGATTTCTGGTCACCTGAAGCTTGAATCTGAATTATGTCCTGGACTGGAACGAACAGTGAGGGCAGGAAGTGCTGAAAAGATGGCATTTTAGAGGCATCGGTCTGACTGACAGACCACAAACTGCAATTCGAACAAGTTAGCAAGGGCAAGATTTAAATGAGAAAATGGCCAAAAACCTTGACTGCAGTGCTCTGGGCTTGTGCCTGTTCACATTAGCAGCCCTTTGGTTGACTTGATGAGCACCACGTTTTGCCAGCAGCTGAAGGAGTGAGTGGAGCTGCATTTTTCTATATTTAGCAATGTGCTGTGCTGAAAAAAAAGGCATGCTGGAGCCTGAGCTGCCTGCAGCAGTAAGTGTGTTCCAGTGCAACAATATGGCTGTGTGTGCACACTACTTCTGCAAATCCTTCGCTTCTGTCCTGTCACCCAGGAAAGAAATCTATTATCCCTTCTCTCTCGGAGATAGCATCGTATTCCTTTGGTGGGCGTTCCTCTGATGATCAGTTAATGATAACCTAGCTCCCCCTATATGGGTGCCAAGTACCACGGTAGCACAGTGGTTAGCATTGCAGCCTCACACTGCCAGGGATCCAGTTCAATTCTGGCCTCAGGTCACTATCTGTGCAGAGCTTGCACATTCTCCCCATGTCTGTGTGGGTTTCCTCTGGATTCCCTGTTTCCTCCCATATCCAAAGATGTGCACATTAGGTGGATTGGCCGTGCTAAATTGTCCCTTAGTGTCCAAAGATGTGCAGGTTAGGTGGATTGGCCATGCTAAATTGTCCCTTAGTGTCCAAAGATGTGCAGGTTAGGGGGAACTGGCCATGATGTGATCTAGTGGCCATTACGGAAATGTGGTTGCGGGGGGACAGGGACAGGTGTTTAGGAAGGATAGACAGGAGGAAAAAGGGGATGGGGTGGCTCTGTTGATTACAGGTAGTCTCAGGGCAGTAGTAGGAGAGGATATAGGCCTCAAAGAGCAAAATGTGGAATCGATGTGGGTGGAGATAAAGAATAGTAAGGGGAGGAAGACGCTGGTGGGGGTGGCTATAAACAAACAAATAAGAGATGCGTGCAGAAATGGGACAGTGTTAGTAATGGGTGATTTCATTCTGCATATTGACTGGGCAACACAAGTCGGACACAGTGGGCTGGAGGAAGAGTTCTTGGAATGCTGTCGGGATGGGTTCCTCGAACAGTATGTTACAGAACTGACAAGAGAGCGAGCTATCTTGGATCTGGTACTATGTAATGAGGCAGGTAGAATTAGAGATATTCGTGTGAGGGATCCTCTAGGGATGAGTGATCGTAGTATGGTAGAATTTATGTTGCAGATGGAGGATGAGATAGTGGCGTCCCAGACCTGTGTACTATGAACAGAGGGGTTTATGATAGGATGAGAGGAATTGGTGACTGTGGATTGGAGGAGTACGTTGGTTGGTAGGATGGCTGAGGAACAGTGGGGGATTTTTAAAGAGATCTTTTTCAGTACTCAGCAGAAATATATTCCGATGGTAAAGAAGGACTGTAGGAGAAGGGAAAATCAGCCGTAGTTCTCACGGGAAATTAGGGAGAGTATTAAATCAAAGCTGAGGTGTTCAAAGCGGCTAAAAATAGTGGGCGATCAGAGGATTAGGAAAGTTTTAAACAACAGCAAAGAATGACTAAGAAGGTGATTAAAAAAGGAAAGATAGAATATGAGGCTAAACTAGCTCGAAATATCAAAAATGACAGTAAAAGTTTTTATAAATATAAAGAATAGGAGGATGGCCAGAGCTAATGTTGGACTCTTGGAGGATGAGAGGGGGGATTTAGTGATGGATGATAAGGATATTGCGGAGACGTTGAATAAGTTTGTGTGTGTCTTTATGGAGGAGGAAGTAAATAGCTTGCCTGAAATTAAGGATAGAAGGGTGGTAGGAGATGAGATCCTTGATGAGATTACAGTCATTAGAGAGGTGGTGCTTGATAGGCTAACGGGGCTGAGGGTAGATAAGTCCCCGGGACCAGATGGAATGCATCCCAGGATCCTCAAGGAAATGACAGGTGATAGCGGATGCCATAGTAAATCTTTCAGAATTCGTTGGACTCTGGGAAAGTGCCGGAAGATTGGAAAACGGCTAATGTTACGCCGCTGTTTAAAAAAGGTAGTAGACAGAAGGCAGGGAATTATAGGCTGGTTAGTTTAACGTCTGTAGTCAGAAAAATGCTTGAATCTGTCGTCAAAGCAGAAATAAGGAGGCACCTGGATATGAACGGTTTGATCGAGCAGACTCAGCACGGATTCGTGAAGCGGAAGTCGTGCTTGACAAATTTATTGGAGTTCTATGAGGAAGCGACTAGTGCAGTAGATAGAGGGGAACCGGTGGATGTGCTGTTTTTGGATTTCCAAAAGGCGTTTGATAAGGTGCCTCACAAAAGATTGCTGCAGAAGGTTGGGGTGCAGGGAGTTGGGGGTAGGGTATTAGACTGCATGGAGGATTGGTTGTCTAATAGAAAGCAGAGAGTAGGTATTAATGGGTGCTATTCTGTTTGGCAGCTGGTGACTAGTGGAGTGCCCCAGGGATCGATGCTGGGGCCTCAACTATTTACCATTTACATAGATGATCTGGAGGAAGGGGCTGACTGCAGGGTGGATGAAATTTGCTGATGACACGAAGATGAGTGGAAAAACAAATTGCTTGGAGGGTTTGGAAAGCCTGCAGAGGGATCTGGATAGATTGAGTGAGTGGGTGAGGACCTGGAAGATGGAGTATAATGTTAGCAAGTGTGAAGTTATCACTTTGGTAAGAATATCAGTAGGAAGGATTATTATTTAAATGGAGAAAAGCTGCAGCATGCGACAGTACAGAGGGACCTGGGGGTCCTGGTGCACGAATTGCAAAAACACAGTCTGCAGGTGCAGCAGGTGATCAAGAAGGCGAATGCAATGTTGGCCTTTATAGCTAGGGGGATAGAATATAAAAGTAGGGAAGTACTTTTGCAGCTGTATAGAGTACTGGTGAGGCTGCAGCTAGAGTACTGGTGAGGCTGCAGCTGGAGTACTGTGTGCAGTTTTGGTCTCCGCATTCGAGGAAGAATATATTGGCCTTGGAGGGGGTGCAGAGAAGGTTCACTAGGCTGATACCGGAGATGAGTGTGTTGGATCATGAGGAGAGACTAAATAGGCTAGGTTTGTACTTGTTGAGTTTCGAAAGCTGAGAGGGGATCTTATAGAGACGTATAAGATAATGAAGGGGATGGATAGGGTAGAGGTTGAGAGACTCTTCCCGCTTAGCAAAGATAGCAGGACTAGAGAGCACAGCCTGAAGATTAGGGGCAGGCAGTTCAGATCAGAGTTGAGGAGGAATTTCTTCACTCAAAGGGTGGTGAATCTTTGGAATTCTCTGCCTGTTGAAGTTGTGGAGGCTTCCTCGGTGAATATATTTAAGTTAAGAGTGGATAGGTTTTTGATTGACAAGGAAATTAAGGGTTACGGGGAGAAAGCGGGAAAGTGGTACTGAACCACTACAGATCAGCCATGATCTTGTTGAATGGCGGGGCAGGCTCAAGGGGCTGGATGGCCTACTCCTGCTCCAATTTCTTATGTTGTTATGTTCTTATGTTAAATTGTTCCTTAGTGTCCAAAGATATGTAGGTTAGGTGGATTGGCCACTGTAAATTGCCCCATAGTGTCCAAACATGTGTGGGTTAGGTGGATTGGCCACAATAAATTGGACCTTAGTGTCCAGTGATATATAGGTTAGGTGGATTGGCCATGCTAAATTGCCCCTTAGTGTCCAAAGATGTGTGGGTAGGTGGGTTGCCCTTGCTAAGTTGTCCCTTAGTGTCTAAAGATGTGTAGGTTAGGTAGATTGACCATGGTAAATTGGACCTTGGTGTCCAAAGATATGGAGGCTGAGTGGTTTGACCATGCTAAATTCCGCTTGGTGTCTAAAGATATGTAGATTAGGTGGATTGGCTATGCTAAATTGCCCGTGAGTGTCCAAAGATGTGTAGGTTAGGGGGATTGGCCATGCTAAATTACTCATTAACATCAGGGGAACTAGCAGGGTAAATATGTGCAATTATGGGGATGGGAGGGATTGTTGTCATCACAGGATTGATGGGCTGAATGGCTTCCTTTTGCACTGTTGGGCTTCTATGATTCTGTCCTTCAGACCGAGTTGCTAATCTTCATGTGGTGATTAATAAGAGCGATATTTCTGAAATAAAATGCAGCGAATCACTTCAATCTGAAATATTTTCCACTGTTCCCTTGCTCACATCTGCTATGCTAAAAATAAAAGAAAATACTTTGTGTTCCCAGGTGCTGCCACTTATTCAGTTTCCGCCTCCAAATAAATGTTCAAATAAAACATAAATAAATCAGCACTCAACTCCCCCACTCGGTCACCTACTAATGGACCCACCAATGCACCATTTTCGTCCTCTGCTGTGCCACACAGCTATTTCACTGCCTGTCTGGGGGCAGAGGTTGTAAGTGGGATGGGATAGTGTCCAGTGATTCCAAAACCAGGGCTTTTTCATGACTAAGGGGGCAGCCAGTTTCGCTTCCAGCTAAAGCTCACTAACAGCAGTACGATAGCCACTAAATAATCTATCTCTGGGAGAGATAAATATTGGCTATGTCATAGAAACCAGAAGCAGGAGGAAGCCATTTGGCCCTTTGAGCCTGCTCCACCATTCATTGTGATCATGGCTGATCATCAAATTCAATTTCCTGACAACACCCCCCATTGCTTTTCCCCCCATATCCTTCGATTCCTTTAGCCCCAACAGCTATATCTAATTTCTTCTTGAAATCGTTTTAGCCTCAACTACTTTCCACACATTCACCACCCTCAGGGTGAAGAAATTTCTCCTCATCTCAGTCCTAAATGGTTTACCCCTTATCCTCAAATTGTGACCCCTAGTTCTGGACTCCCCCCATCATCGGGAACATTCTTTCTGAATCTACGCTGTCTAACCCTGTTAGAATTTTATAAGTTTCTATGAGGTCCCCTCTCTCTTCTGAACTCCAGGGAATATAATCCTAACCAACTTAGTCTCTCTTCGTATGATAGACTTGTCATCCCAGGAATCAGCCTGGTAAACCTTCACTGTACTCCCTCTTTAGCAAGGACATCCTTCCTCATAAGGACACCAAAACTGCACACGGTACTCCAGGTGTGGCCTCACCAACACCTTATATAATTTCAGTTAAACTTACTCCATTCCGATATTCAACTTGGCCCCTCCTCCTTGGCTACAACGTCTCCTCTTAAGATTGACAGAAGTAATAAAGACAGGAAGTGACAAAGATGATTGTGTGCAGGGTGGTGGATGTTGCCTACATGGACTTCAGTAAGACCTTTGATGAGGTCCCCCATAGCAGACTGGTGCAGAAAGTGAAGTTGCAAGGGATCAGAGGTGAACTGACAAGGTGGATACAAAACTGGCTCGATCAAAGAAGACAGAGGGTAGCAGTGGAAGGATGCATTTCTGAATGGAGGGCTCTGACAAGTGGTGTTCCTCAGCGATCTGTGCTGGAACCTTTGCTGTTTGTAATATATAGAAATGATTTGGAGGAAAATGTAATGGATTGATTAGTAATTTTGTGAATGATACAAAGGTTGGTGGATTTGCGGATAGCAATGAGAACCATCAGAAGATATAGCAGGATATAGATCAGTTGGAGACTTGGGCGGAGAGATGGCAGATGGAGTTTAATCTGGACAAATGTGAGATAATGTGTTTTGGAAGGTCTAATACAGATAGGAAATATATAGTAAATGGCAGAACCCTTAAGAGTATTGATAGGCAGAGGGATCTGGGTGTACACAGTCACTGAAAGTGACAATGCAGGAGGAGAAGCTTGTCAAGAAGGTATACGTCATGCTTGCCTTCATCAGCCAGGGCATTGAGTTTAAAAATTGGCAAGTCATGTTGCAGTTTTATAGCATCTTAAGCCACACTTGGAATATAGTCACACTAACAGAAGGATGTGGAGGCTTTAGAGAGGGTACAGAAAAGATTTACCAGGATGTTGCCTGGTATGGAGGATATTAGCTATGAGTGGCTGGAGAAACTTGGTTTGTTCTCACTGAAGCGACAGAGGTTGTGGGGTGACCTGATAGAAGTCTACAAGATTATGAGGGGCATGGACAAAGTGGATAGTCAGAAGCTTTTTCCCAGGTGGAAGAGTCGGTTACTGGGAAGGCGTAGGTTTAAGGTACGAGGGGCAAGGTTTAAAGGAGATGTACAAGGCAGGTTTTTTACACAGAGGATGGTGGGTGTCTGGAACTTATTGCCAGGAGAGGTAGTGGAAGCAGATACGGAGTGACTTTTAAGGGACAAGTATATGAATAGGGTGGGAATATGGTCCCTGGAAGAGTAGGGGGTTTTAGTTAATCGGGTAGCATGGTCAGTGCTTGGAGGGCCAAAGAGCCTACTCCTGTGCTGTAATTTTCTTTGTTCTTTGCTCTTGATTTACAAAAGCTATGATTGTCTTTAGTCTCCAATCATAAGAACTAGCAGTAGGAGTAGGCTAACTGGCCCCTCGAGCCTGCTCTGCCATTCAATAAGATCATGGCTGATCTTTTCATGAACTCAGCTCCACTTAACCCCCTATTCACTATAACCCTTAATTTCTTTACTGTTCAAAAATCGATCTATCCTTGCCTTAAAAACATTCAATGAGGTAGCCTCAACTGCTTTAATAGACAGGGGATTCCACAGATTCATAACCCTTTGGGTGAAGAGATTCCTCCTCAACTCAGTCCTAAATCTGCTTCTCCTTATTTTGAGGCCATGCCCTCCAGTTCTAGTTTCACCCGCCAGGGTGGTTCGGGAGTGGAATGCCCTGCCTGCAACGGTTGTAGATGCGCCAAGTTTGGTGGCGTTTAAGAGGTTAGTTGATAAGTATATGGAAGAGAAGGGAATGGTTTAGTTTGGAGGGGCATTGCTTTTTATATTGGTCGGCGCAACATCGAAGGCCGAAGGGCCTGTTCTGTGCTGTAATGTTCTATGTTCTATAATGGAAACAACTTCCCTGCTTCTATCTTGTCTATTCCTTTCATAATCTTATATGTTTCTATAAGAACTCTCCTCATTCCTCTGAATTCCAATGAATATAGCCCCAGTCTACTTGGTCTCTCCTCATAAACCATCCTTCTCAACTCCAGAATCAACCTAGTGAATCTCCTCTGCACCCCCTCCAGTGCCAGTCTATCCTTTCTCAAGTAAGGAGACCAAAACTGTACACAGTAACTCCAGGTGTGGCCTCACCAGCACCTTATACAGCTCCAACATAACCTCACTGTTTTTAAACTCCATTCCTCGAGCAATGAAGGACAAAATTCCAATTGCCTTCTTCATTACCTGCTGCACTGCAAATCAACTCCTTGAGATTTCTGCACAAAGACACCCAGGTCCCTCTGCACAGCAGCATGCTGCATTTTTTTACCATTTAAATAATAGTCCATTTTGCTGTTATTCCTGCCAAAATGGATGACCTCAGCTTGACTCTGTCTTTAGTTTCTTCCTGTTCTTTCAATTTTGCTAAAATATCTTGGCGGGGGTGGGGGGGGGAGCGATTCTTGAATTTCTTTGCAGCATTTGTTTCCCTAATTTCCCCTTTAATTTCACTTCTGTATTTTCTATTCTCCTCATCTCACATGTCAGGCCAGGAACAATATCTCACTTTTTAAATTCATTTTTTTAAGTTCAAGTTTATTAGTGTCACAAGTAGGCTCACATCAACACTTGCAATGAAGTTACTGTGAAAATCCCTCTAGTTGTCACACTCTGGCACCTGTTTGGGTTACACTGAGGGAGAATTTAGCACCTAACCAGCACATCTTTCGAACTGTGGGAGAAACCGGAGCACCTGGAGAAAACATGGAAAGAAATTGCAGACTCCACACAGCCAATCGCACAAGGACAGAATCGAACCTGGATCCCAGACACTGTGGGGCAACAATGCTACCCGCTGTACCATGTGCCATCCAGAAAAATAGGCATCATTGGGTCCAGCATTTGTTGCCCATCCGTAAAATACCTTTGAGAAGGTGGTGGTGAGCCGCCATCTTGAATCGCTGTATTCCACGTGCTGTGGGTTGAGCCACAATGCCGTTAGGGAGGGAATTTCCAGGATTTTGACCCAGCTACAGTGAAGGAATGGCTGATATATTTCCAAGTCAGGATGGTGAGTGGCTGGGAGGGGAACTTGCAGGTGGTGGTGTTCCCCATGTGTCTGCTGCCCTTGTCCTTCTAGATGGAAGTGGTCGTGGGTTTGGAAGGTGTTAAGGATTAGTTGCTGCAGTGCATCTTGGACGTCCACACATGAGGACAGTCTCAACAGGGATCTTGGGTTCATGTCACACTATCTGTAATCACCATGACTTGCCTGGGCTTGCAAAACCTCACTTACTGTGCTGTCTGGAGACAATTCACATTTCTTTAACTTGCGCTCAGTGCTCCTTTCACTCACACTGTTAGCCACTTTAAGACTTGAATAGCAGGTTAGGTGTAAAGATTCACATTCTAATCTGTAAACAGTTCTGTGCTGTTTGAGACCAGAACACCTCATTCACCTGACGAAGAGGGAGACCTCGAAAGCTTGTGAGTTTACTATCAAATAAATCGGTCGGAATCAAGCCTGGTGTTGTCAGACCTCTTACAGATTTTGGGGAGTCAGGAGGTGAATTACTCTCTACAGTATTCCTAACACTGACCTATTCTCATAGCTACTGTGTTTATGCGGTGAGTCCCATTCAGTTTCTGGTCAATGTAACCCCCAAGATGTTGACAGTGGGGGTATTCAGTGATGGTAACATCATTGCATGTCAAGAAGCGATGGTTAGAGTGGTAGAGTTTTAAGGGCAACTAGAAGCTAAGAAGCTGTAGGTGTTTACTCACCTTAAACATTCACTCCCTCCTCCACTGATGAATAGTAGCAGCAGTATGTACCATTTACAACATGCACTGCGGTAACTCACCAAGTCAACTCAACAGCACTTTCCAAATCCAATACCAATACCAGTTAGAAGGACAAGGGAACAGACATATAGGAACGCCACCACCTGCAAGTTTCCAAGCCATTCACCATTGGAAGCATATGGAGAGGTGATGGCCTTGTGGTATTATCACTGGACATATAATCCAGAAACGCAACTAATATTCTGGGGACCCGGTTCGAATCCCGCCACGGCAGATGGTGGAATTTGCATTCAATTATATAAAAAAAAATCTGGAATTAAGAATCTGGTTCAATAATGTTCTTTAGGGAAGGAAATATGCCATAGTTACCTGGTTTGGCCTGCTTTATTTGGTTGGCAGTACAGGTGATAGCACTGCTGCCTCATAGTGCCAAGGACCCAAGTTCGATTCCCAGCTTGGGGTAATACCTAGTGGTATTAGTCAAATGTAGGCCAGACCGGATAAGGACAGCAGATTTCTTTCCCTAAAGGGAATCAGATGGGTTTTTCCCACAATGGTTTATGCCGTGGCGGGATTCAAATCCGGGTCCCCAGAACATTAGCTCTGGATTAGTCTAACAATAATAACACTCGGCCATCGTCTCTTTTCTGGCTAAGAGGTACTCTTTGGACCTAAATATCAAGACCCCATGTGTAAAGATCGCTGGGAATTATTACCTGAGACACATTAGAATTGGTGTAGGGGCAGGTGATGGTAGCGGCAGTCTGTGTGTGACACTGTTTGCACAGGGATGTCAGTATGCAGCCAGGATCCACACAGTCTTGGCAGATCAAGGAGCATGGCAGACTGTGACAACTGGCACCACATCTACAAAGATTCACTCCCTCCCCCATCGCACTCCAGAAGCAGCAGTGTGTACCATCTACAAGATTCACTGCAACAACTCACCTTGGACAGCACCTTCCAAACCCACGACCACTTCCATCTAGCAAGACGGGGCGGGGGCAGCAGATAAATGGAAACAACACCACCTGCAAGTTCCCCTCCTGAATTGGAAATATATCGGCCATTCCTTTGCAATTGCTGGGTCAAAATCCTGGAATTCCCTCCCTGATGGCACTGTGGGTCAACCCACAGAACATGGACTGCAGCGATTCAAGAAGGCAGCTCACCTCCACCTTCTCAAGAGCAACTAGGCATGGGTAATAAATGCTGGCCAACCAGCAACACCCATGTCCCACAAACGAATAAAAATAATGTTTTCCCATTGCAGCCTTCCATTTTCTTTGCAGCCCCTCCCTCACCCCTCCGCTGTTGAAGATAGAGATTGTTCTTAGTCTGGATCCTCTCCCTCAGCTGTAGCACCATGGGGAGACCCTACGAGGAGTGCAAGCTCTAGAGAGCATCGTTCCCAGTGTTCATTGGAGCACCCAAGTGTTGACTGTGAAATATTTCATAGAACCAGTTTGTCACATTTACTCAAGGGTTTTTACTTTATGAGACAGGTATAGGATGGTGGTTCAAACTTAGCTTTATTAAAAAAAAACACTCACAGGTTAATGTAACTATTCTTACACTTAATGAAGTTACCTTTTCTGCAAACTAGGCCAAGTGCCTGAGAATTAGATATTACCCGCCCTGGTGACATTGATTCAGTTCACTGAGCTCAAGGTGACAGATGAGTTCAGGTCCTCTGAGCACAAAGGTGGATCTCGCACACCCCCCTTTCATCGTCCCAGCTCACAATAGGTTTGTTGGAGTCTTTGCTGGAGTTTGTCTTAAAAAAATGACTGGTTGTCGTCTCCCTCTCTTAGAATCCATACAGGTCCAGTCAGTCTGCACCGACCCAGGCCCTATCCCCGTAACCCCACATATTCACCCTGGCTAGTCCCCTGACATTGGGATCAACTTAGCATGGCCAGTCAACCTAACCTGCACATCTTTGGGCTGTTGCAGGAACCCAAAGGAAACCCACACAGATATGGAGAGAATGTGCAAACTCCACACAGACCCGAGGCCAGAATTGAACTGGATCCCTAGTGCCATGAGGCAGCGGTGCTAACCACTGCGCCGCCGCTTCTTTGAAGATTCTCTGGATTTTAGCCAACGGCGTGACAAGGCAGAGGGGGAGAAACTTCTAGAAGAGAAATGCTCAGATATGAGGAGGGGTAAAAATGAACTCCCCCAGTTTATCACACCATGTCTACGGTAACAAGGTTTGATTGTGAATTTAGCAAGATCGTACTCTGTTAAGACCGCAGGAGTCCCAATGTATAGGCTTCCAGATTATAAACAATTAATCTAACAAGTTTACTGAGTTTAAATCAAAGAATGGGAGAACTTCATGGAATCTCGCATTGAGACCCAGGCCAGAAACTCCAAGGTGTGTTATGAAGATAGCCTAAACCCTCAGGCTGTGCTCATATCAAAACCAGAAAATGTAAGCCAACTTGTAACAATAATAATAAAAAACTTCAAAAATACCATCCAACACTTGCAGTTTTTGTTTGTTCAAGTTACTGTAAGCCTACCTGTGACTAATCTGGTGAACCATCTCTGAACTGCCTCCAGTGGCAGAGGAGGTTCACCAGGTTAGTCACAAGATACTGTGAAAATCGCCACACCCCTGTTCAGCGACATTGAGGGAGAATTTATCACCTAATCAGTACATCTTTCGGACAGTGGGAGAAAACCAGAGCATCCAGAGGAGCAGGCATGGGGAGGACGTGGAGATCCTTGCAGACAGTGATCCAAGCTGGGAATCAAACCTGGGTTCTTGGTGCTGCAAGGCAGCAGTGCTAACCACTGTGACACCATACCGCCCAAATGTAGGTATAGATAGTGTGGGTATAGAATAGATTTTATCAATAGAGTGTACCTCTGTCTATGCTATCCCATCCAACATGCTTGAAGCAGGTATGGCATGTTATATGGGGTAAATTCAGTAAAGTTTTACAACACCAATTTTAAATCCAACCAATTTATTTGATAGTAAATTCGCAAGCTTTCAACTCTATAGCCTTTGTCAGGCAAATGCATATGGAGAGCAGAGCTCCATCAATTACCTCCAGAGCTGGTACAGTAAAGATGCAGACTAAAGCCCCTCCAATCCTGCTGTAATAGCAGCCATCCTATCAACGGTCTGAGAGAGAAGGTTAATATAAAATCCATGCTCAATGGGAACTGTACTCAGGGCTACCCAATCTCATCCACATCGGAGTTACAATCCATCACTCTCAGCTGAGTATGGAAGTAAGGATTGCAGATGAAAGGCCTATTATCTGTCTAACCAGACCACATAGATATCTGATTTATATGAAGGTGCTGTATATAATTTAAAAAAAGCAAATAGGATATTAGTATTTATTGCAAAAGAACTGGAGTATAAAAGTAGAGAAGTGTTGTTGTAGTTGTATAGGGTATTGGTGAGACCACATCTGGAGAACTGTGTCCAGTTTTGGTCTCCTTATTTAAGAAGATAGTTCAGAGGAGGTTCACCAGATTGATTCAGGGGATGAAAGGGTTGACACATAAGGAGAGTCCTAGAGCACTATAGCATAGAAGCAGGGCTTTCAGCCCAACCACTCCATGCCGACCATGCTGCCCCCTCAACCCACATTTGGCCCATATCCCCCTAATCCTTCCCCATCTATGTACTCATCCAAATGCTGTTTCAATGTTGCTATTGAACCTGCCTCAACTACATTCTCTGGCAGCTCATTCCATACACACATCACTCTCTGTGTGAAGAAGCTGCCCCTTAGGTCTCCTTTCCCCTCACCAGCCACAGTCTTTTCCCAGAGAAGGGGAATCAAAAACTAAAGGGTGAAGGTTAAAGGTGAGAGAGGAAAGGGAACCTCAGTGGCAATTCTTCACACAGAGAATGGTACGTGTATGGAATGAACTGCCAAGAATGTAGTTGAGGCACGTTCAATAGCAATATTGAAACAGCATTTCGATGAGTACATGGATGGGAAAGGATTAGAGGGATATGGGCCAAACGCTGGCAACTGGGACCAGCTAGGAGAGAGCATGGTCAGCATGGAGCAGTTGGGCCAAAGGACATGTTTCCATATTGTATTACTCTCAGACTTTCCTCAGGTGTCAATTTGGAGGACTATATTTGCCAACTTCTACTCCCAATTACGATGTTCCAACATAAAATTATAAAGCAAGGGCATTGTTTGTGTGAATCCAACCCAACCAATGTATAAAATTCTATTAGATTTGATTTATTATTATCACATGTGTTGGGATACAGTGAAAAGTATTGTTTGATTTATTATTCTCGTATACTGGGATACAGTGAAAAGTATTGTTTGATTTATTATTGTCACGTACTGGGATATAGTGAAAAGTATTCTTTGATTTATTATTATCACATGTGCTGGGATACAGTGAAAAGTATTGTTTGATTTATTATTGTCACATGTATTGGGATACAGTGAAAAGTATTGTTTGATTTATTATTGTCATGTACTGGGATACAGTGAAAAGTATTGTTTGATTTATTATTGTCAAATGTACTGGGATACAGTGAAAAGTATTGTTTGATTTATTATTGTCATGTACTGGGATACAGTGAAAAGTATTGTTTGATTTATTATTGTCATGTACTGGGATACAGTGAAAAGTATTGTTTGATTTATTATTGTCACACGTATTGGGATACAGTGAAAAGTATTGTTTGATTTATTATTGTCACACGTATTGGGATACAGTGAAAAGTATTGTTTGATTTATTACTGTCACACGTACTGGGATACAGTGAAAAGTATTGTTTGATTTATTATTGTCACACGTACTGGGATACAGTGAAAAGTATTGTTTGATTTATTATTGTCACACGTACTGGGATACAGTGAAAAGTATTGTTTGATTTATTATTGTCACACGTATTGGGATACAGTGAAAAGTATTGTTTGATTTATTATTGTCACATGTATGGGATACAGTGAAAAGTATTGTTTGATTTATTATTGTCACATGTACTGGGATACAGTGAAAAGTATTGTTTGATTTATTATTGTCACATGTACTGGGATACAGTGAAAAGTATTGTTTGATTTATTATTGTCACATGTACTGGGATACAGTGAAAAGTATTGTTTGATTTATTATTGTCACATGTATTGGGATACAGTGAAAAGTATTGTTTGATTTATTATTGTCACATGTACTGGGATACAGTGAAAAGTATTGTTTGATTTATTATTGTCACATGTACTGGAAAGTGAAAAGTATTGTTTGATTTATTATTGTCACGTGTATTGGGATACAGTGAAAAGTATTGTTTGATTTATTATTGTCATGTATTGGGATACAGTGAAAAGTATTGTTTGATTTATTATTGTCACGTGTATTGGGATACAGTGAAAAGTATTGTTTGATTTATTATTGTCACATATACTAGGACACAGTGAAAAGTATTGGTTATTATTGTCACATGTACTGGGACACAGTGAAAAGTATTGTTTGATTTATTATTGTCATGTACTGGGATACAGTGATACAGTGACTTTAAACTAGAAAGGTTAGGGGGAGGGAATAGTGATGTGGAGACTGGGAGCAAGGAAGTTAGCTCCCAGGTAGGGAAGGACTCTAGGCAGGATGAGAGGCAGGTTAGACGAGTGGGGGAGAAGGGAAATGTGCAGTCTGAGGGACTGAGCTGTGTCTATCTTAATGCCAGGAGTGTAGTAAATAAGGTGGATGAACTTAGGGCGTGGATTGCTGCTTGGGATTGTGATGTGGTGGCCATTACAGAGACTTGGATGTCTCAGGGACAGGACTGGGTACTACAGGTCCCGGGATTCAGATCCTTCAGGAAGGACAGGGAGGGAGGCAAAAGAGGTGGTGGAGTGGCACTGTTGATCAGGGACAGTGTCATGGCTGCAGAGAAGGTGGATACCGAGGAGGGAATGTCTACGGAGTCTCTGTGGGTGGAAGTTAGGAATAGCAAAGGGTCGGTGACGTTGCTGGGTGTATTCTATAGGCCGCCTAATAGTGACAGGGAAGTTGAGGTGCAGATAGGGAAACAGATACTGGAGAGATGTAGAAATAACAGAGTTGTTGTGATGGGAGACTTCAATTTCCCAAACATCGACTGGAATATCCCAAGGGTAAGGGGTTTGGATGGGGAGGAGTTTGTTAGGTGTGTTCAGGAGGGTTTCCTGACACAGCACGTGGACAAGCCTACGAGAGGAGAGGCTGTACTGGACCTGGTACTAGCTAATGAACCAGGACAGGTGATGGATCTCTCGGTAGGAGAGCATCTTGGGGATGGAGATCATAATTCTATCTCCTTCACCCTTGCATTGGAAAAGGATAGGATCAGGCAGGCTAGGAAGGTGTTTGTCTGGAATAAGGGGAAATATGAAGACATCAGGCAGATGTTGGGGCGAATAAACTGGAAGGAGGTGTTCTTGGGGAAAAGCACAGAAGGAAGGTGGCAGATATTCAAGGAATGCTTGTCTGGAGCTTTGCACGACAACGTTCCGGTGAGACAAGGAAGTTTTGGTAGGACGCGGGAACCGTGGTGCATGAGGGCTGTGGTGAACATAGTCAGGAAGAAAAGAAAGGTATATAAAAGGTTCAAAGAGCTAGGAGATGTTGGGGATCTAGAGAAGTATAAGGCTTATAGAACAGAGCTTAAAAAGGAAATTAGGAGAGCCTGAAAGGGTCATGAGAAGGCCTTGGCTGGTAGGATTAAGGAGAATCCCAATGCCTTCTACAAATATGTGAAAAGTAAAAGGATGAGAAGGGATAGGACCTACAAAACGTGAAGGGGGAAAAGTCTGTGTGGAACCGGAAGAAATGGCAGAGGTGCTTAATGAGTACTTTGCCTCAGTATTCACGGTGGAAAGTGATCTGGGAGGATGCACTACAAGTTTGCGGCAGACTGAAAAGATTGAGTATGTAGATATTAAGGAAGCGGATGTGTTAGAACTTTTAAATGCTATCAAGATAGACAAGTCTCTGGGACCAGATGGGATGTACCCCAGGTTATTGTGGGAGGTGAGGGATGTCATTGCAGAGCCCCTGTCGATGATCTTTGCGTCGTCGATGGAGACGGGAGAGGTTCGGGAGGATTGGAGGATTGCGGATGTGGTCCCTATTTTCAAGAAAGGGAACAGGGATAGTCCTGGAAATTACCGACCGGTGAGTCTGACCTCAGTGGTTGGTAAGCTGATGGAGAGGCTTCTGAGGGACAAGATTTACAAGCATTTGGAGAAGTTTAGGTTGATTAGAAATAGTCAGCATGGTTTTGTAAAAGGCAGGTCGTGCCTTACGAGCTTAATTGAGTTCTTCGAAAATGTGACTGAACACATTGACAAAGGAAGAGCAGTGGACGTGGTGTACATGGACTTCAGCAAGGCATTTGACAAGGTCCCACATGCAAGACTTCTTGAGAAGGTGAGAGGCCATGGGATCCAAGGGGCTTTGGCCTTGTGGATCCAGAACTGGCTTGCCTGCAGAAGGCAGAGGGTGGTTGTGGATGGCTCTTTTTCTGCATGGAGGTCGGTCACCAGTGGAGTGCCCCAGGGATCTGTTCTAGGACCCTTGCTGTTTGTCATTTTCATAAATGACCTGGATGAGGAAGTGGAGGGATGGGTGAGTAAGTTCGCCGATGACACGAAGGTCGGTGGTGTTGTGGATGGTCTGGAGGGATGTCAAAAGTTGCAGCATGACATCGACAGGATGCAAGACTGGGCGGAGAAGTGGCAGATGGACTTCAACGCGGATAAATGTGTTGTGGTCCATTTTGGCAGATCCAACGGGATGAATGAGTACACTATCAAAGGTAGGAGTCTTAGCTGTGTGGAAGAGCAGAGGGATCTTGGGGTCCGGGTCCATAAGACTCTCAAATCGGCCTCCCAGGTGGAGGATGTGGTTAAGAAAGCTTACGGTGTACTGGCCTTCATTCATCGAGGGATTGAGTTCAGGAGTCAGGAGGTAATGCTGCAGCTTTATAGGACCCTTGTCAGACCACACTTGGAGTACTGTGCGCAGTTCTGGTCGCCTCACTATAGGAAGGACGTGGAAGCTATTGAAAGGGTGCAGAGGAGATTTACAAGGATGTTGCCTGGATTGGGAGGCATGCCTTATGAAGACAGGTTGAGGGAGCTGGGACTGTTCTCCCTGGAGAGACGAAGGTTGAGAGGCGACCTGATAGAGGTTTACAAGATGTTGAGAGGAATAGATAGGGTGGACTCTCAGAGACTATTTCCCAGGGCTGAAATGGTCGCGACGAGAGGGCACAGATTTAAGGTGCAGGGAAGCAAGTACAGAGGGGATGCTAGGGGAAAGTTTTTCACTCAGAGGGTGGTGAGTGAATGGAATCGGCTGCCGTCGGTGGTGGTCGAGGTGAACTCGCTGGGGTCTTTTAAAAGACTTCTGGATGAGTATATGGGATCCAATGGGATTGGGGGTTATAGATAGGTCTATGGCTGGGTAGGTTTTGATGTGTTCGGCACAACTTGTGGGCCGAAGGGCCTGTTTGTGCTGTAGTGTTCTATGTTCTATGTATGTCAGATGTATTGGAACACAGTGAAAAGTATTGTTTGATTTATTATTGTCACATGTACTGGGATAAGTGAAAAGTATTGTTTGATTTATTATTGTCACGTGTATTGGGATACAGTGAAAAGTATTGTTTGATTTATTATTGTCACGTACTGGGATACAGTGAAAAGTATTGTTTCTTGTGTGTGATACAGATAAAAGTATTCTGTTCATAAAGAAGCTGGGTAGGATTCTCCCAAAAACATTCTGAGTGCCAACTTCATGTAAAAACTGGAGTAAATCATGTTATTTTTCAGCAGGAATGTCAAACTGCATCTCCCATACTCTTTGCATCACAGAGACCACTTGTGTGAATCTTGATAAAAATCAGTCGGCAGGGTCTATTTCCAGTGGAGAGGTCGATAGCAGTGCTGAGTGGGCCATTGCATATGCAGAGTGGGAGATCGATACAGTAGCTTCACACTAAATTTGTAGTCTGAAGTACATCACACTAATCAGTAAATTAGTAGATGACACTAAAGTCGGTGGAGTGGTAGATAGTGAAGAGGGGTGTTATAGTTTACAGAGTGACTTGGACAAGTTGCAGAGCTGGGCCGAGAGGTGGCAAATGGAGTTTAATGTGGAAAAGTGTGAGGTAATGCACTTTGGCAGGAACAATAAATGTGTAGAGTATAGGGCTAATGGTAGGGCTCTTAATAGTGTTGAGGAACAGAAGGATCTTGGTGTATGTGTCAATAGATCCCTGAAAGTAGGCAGTCAAGTGGATAAAGTTGTTAAGAAGGCATATGGAGTCTTAGCTTTTATTGGTAGGGGGATTGAATTTAGGAGCCGCAGCATCATGTTGCAACTGTACAAAACTCTAGTGCGGCCGCACTTGGAGTATTGTGTGCAGTTCTGGTCCCCACATTATAAGAAAGATGTGGAGGCATTGGAGAGGGTACAGAGGAGGTTTACTAGGATGTTGCCTGGTATGGAGGGCAGGTCCTATGAAGAGAGGTTGAAGGATTTGAGGTTGTTTTCGTTAGAAAGGAGGCGGCTAAGAGGGGATCTTATTGAAGCATATAAGATGATTAGAGGTTTAGATAGGGTGGACAGTGATAGCCTTTTTCCTAGGATGGAGAAAGCTAGCACGAGGGGACACAGCTTTAAATTAAGGGGTATGAGTTATAGGACGGATATCAGAGGTAGGTTCTTTACTCAAAGAGTGATTAGGGAGTGGAATGCCCTGCCTGCAGCTGTTGTAGATGCGCCAAGTTTGGTGGCGTTTAAGAGGTTAATTGATAAGTATATGGAAGAGAAGGGAATGGTTTAGTTTGGAGGGGCATTGCTTTTTATTTTGGTCGGCACAACATCGAAGGCCGAAGGGCCTGTTCTGTGCTGTAATGTTCTATGTTCTATGTTCTACTGTCGGCCTCCCGATCACAGGTCAGATTCATCGCTAGGATAGCACAGCAATCCCTTATTACTGCGCTCTGACCATCATCCAGATCTGTCTAGACCAGCCCCACCCCCCCCACCGACTCCCCCCATCCCCTGCCCCCTTCAATCTCTCATCACCACCGCCCTCCCAATCCTAACATTCCCAATCTCTCCAACTGCACCTCCTGGTAGCTCTGCCCTCACCCCCCCCTTACCCCCTCCCCCCCCCAACCCACCCCGACCATGCCAACCTACTGTCCGCTCCCCCCCCCATCCCGATAGCATACCCTGATCGCTGTCCCACTTCCCTCTGTTAGTGCAGAGTTAGCAGCAGTCGCCCAGAAGCCCTGCTCCCCCCATTAGCCCCACACTCAATAGGCTCTGTCCCTATGGTCCTGGCCCGTTGGTGCTGCCTGATGAGCAGTGCCAAGGGGTCAGGCTGGCAATGCTCAGGGGGCACCCTCCTCCTTACTTCTAACCTCCTAGTGGGTCTCCACAGACTCCCTTCACTTCAGGAGGGTCAGGCCACCAGCTCTGCGTTAGTGGAGAGCTGTTGTAAACCCTGCTGAAGTAAACCGCTCCTAGTGGGCGGTGAGGGGAGAGAGGCAAGCGGGACCGCTAATAATATTCAAATGAGTACTTCAATATGGAAACCAGCTCCATGCCAATTTCTAGCACGGAGCTGACAATATTGGAATTCAGGCAGCCGGGCTCTGGGGTCCTTAATTATGTTGGCTGCTTTTCCCAAGGCATCAATGGATGGGAGGCTGATGGTGTTAGCAGCACTACGATACACATTTATATTTATTTATTGCGCTTTTCATGACTGCCACATGTCTCAAGGTCTTTCCAACCAATGAGTTACTCTCTGAAGAACAGCTATCACTGTAATCTAAGAATTGCTGCAGCTCCTTCCTGTCCCACAACAGCAATGCACCAACAATCAGATCATCTGTAATGATGACTGAAGAATAACTTTTAAAGTCAAAGCTTTTTCATTAGTCACAAGTAAGGCTTACGTTAACACTGCAATGGGAAGAAACCCACGCAGACATGGGGAGAATAGAACATAGAACATTACAGCACAGAACAGGCCCTTCGGCCTTCGATGTTGTGCCGACCAAAATAAAAAGCAATGCCCCTCCAAACTAAACCATTCCCTTCTCTTCCATATACTTATCAATTAACCTCTAAAACGCCACCAAACTTGGCGCATCTACAACAGCTGCAGGCAGGGCATTCCACTCCCTAATCACTCTTTGAGTAAAGAACCTACCTCTGATATCCGTCATATAACTCATACCCCTTAATTTAAAGCTGTGTCCCCTCGTGCTAGCTTTCTCCATCCTAGGAAAAAGGCTATCACTGTCCACCCTATCTAAACCTCTAATCATCTTATATGCTTCAATAAGATCCCTCTTAGCCGCCTCCTTTCTAACGAAAACAACCTCAAATCCTTCAACCTCTCTTCATAGGACCTGCCCTCAATACCAGGCAACATCCTGGTAAACCTCCTCTGTACCCTCTCCAATGCCTCCACATCTTTCTTATAATGTGGGGACCAGAACTGCACACAATACTCCAAGTGCGAATGTGCAAACTCCGCACAGACAATGACCCACTGTCACTGTCTGCAGATAATTCCAACACTCTTCTTTAAAATAGTCGCCTGGTATCCTTTACAGCTACTTGCGTAGGCAGATGGGGTCATTCTGTTACACTTCTGGGCACCAGAGATAAATGAAACAGTTAACTGCTCTGACGTACCTGAGGCTGAAGATACAGGGGGTGCCGATACTGGAAACGTAGTTTTAGCAGTTGCTTCATCAAAGCATCCATTATCCTGAGGGGAATAAATAAATAAATTGATTCCAAGATTGAGCTGTTCAGTGTGAGGGAGAGTCTGCATTCCAAACCTAAGCAACAATGTGCATGTAGTTAATATATAACTTGTTCACAACAGATGGTGGTTAACAAGAACATCCAGGGCCACAATGGAGCATTCTAAATTTCAGAGGCTGGTGGATTAATCTTTGGCAGCAATGAGAAAAGGTATGTTGGAATTGGGCATTTGGGATCTTGGAGAATTGTGCTGTAAAAGCTCTGTGTAGTCTGGTGTTCCTTCGGACTTTTGCAAGTTCATAGAATCCCTATAGTGCAGAAGGAGGCCATTTGGCCCATCAGGTCGGTACCAACTTTCCAACACAGCATCCCACCTAGATTCTATCCCCATAGTGCCACATATTTACCCCACTAATCCCCCTAAATTACACACCTTGGGACACTAAGCGGTAATTTAGCATGGCCAATCCACCTAACCTGCACATCTTTGGACATTAATGGGCAATTTAGCATGGCCAATCCACCTGACCTGCGGGAAGAAATTGGAGCAGCTGGAGGAAACTCATGCAAATACGGAGAGAACATGCAAACTTCACACAGATAGTGACTGGAGGCCGGAATTGAACCTGGGTCTCTGGTGCTGTGAGGCAGCAGTGCTAACCATTGTGTCACCGTGCTACCCTTGGGAGAGGAAAGCTTAGATATAGAACATTACAGCACAGAACAGGCCCTTCGGCCTTCGATGTTGTGCCGACCAAAATAAAAAGCAATGCCCCTCCAAACTAAACCATTCCCTTCTCTTCCATATACTTATCAATTAACCTCGTAAACGCCACCAAACTTGGCGCATCTACAACAGCTGCAGGCAGGGCATTCCACTCCCTAATCACTCTTTGAGTAAAGAACCTACTCTGATATCCGTCCTATAACTCATACCCCTTAATTTAAAGCTGTGTCCCCTCGTGCTAGCATTCTCCATCCTAGGAAAAAGGCTATCACTGTCCACCCTATCTAAACCTCTAATCATCTTATATGCTTCAATCAGATCCCCTCTTAGCCGCCTCCTTTCTAACGAAAACAACCTCAAATCCTTCAACCTCTCTTCATAGGACCTGCCCTCCATACCAGGCAACATCCTGGTAAACCTCCTCTGACCCTCTCCAATGCCTCCACATCTTTCTTATAATGAGGGGACCAGAACTGCACACAATACTCCAAGTGCGGCCGCACTAGAGTTTTGTACAGTTGCAACATGATGCTGCGGCTCCTAAATTCAATCCCCCTACAAATAAAAGCTAAGACTCCATATGCCTTCTTAACAACTTTATCCACTTGACTGCCTACTTTCAGGGATCTATTGACACATACACCAAGATCCTTCTGTTCTCAACACTATTAAGAGCCCTACCATTAGCCCTATACTCTACACATTTATTGTTCCTGCCAAAGTGCATTACCTCACACTTTCCACATTAAACTCCATTTGCCACCTCTCGGCCCAGCTCTGCAACTTGTCCAAGTCACTCTGTAAACTATAACACCCCTCTTCACTATCTACCACTCCACCGACTTTCGTGTCATCTGCAAATTTACTGATCCATCCCTCAATACCCTCATCCAGATCATTTATAAAAATTACAAACAGCAGGGGCCCCAAAACAGACCCCTGAGGCACACCACTTGTCACCGAACTCCACGATGAATATCTCCCATCAACCACCACCCTCTGGCTTCTATCTGCCAGCCAATTCCTAATCCAATTAGCTAAATCACCCTCTATTCCACACATCTGCATTTTCTGTAGAAGTCTTCCATGGGCCACCTTATCAAACGCCTTACTAAAGTCCATATATACTACATCAACCGCTTTACCCCCATCCACCTCTCTGGTCACTTTCTCAAAAAACTCAATGAGGTTAGTAAGGCACGACCTACCCTTCACGAAACCATGCTGACTATCCCCAATCAATTCATTTCTCTCAAATAACTATAAATCCTATCCCTAATAATTCTCTCCAATACCTTGCCCACAACAGAAGTAAGACTCACTGGCCTATAATTCCCTGGAAGGTCTCTCTTCCCCTTCTTAAACAATGAGACCACATTCGCTATCCTCCAGTCCTCCGGAACCACACCCGTAACCAACGAGGACCTGAAGATCAGAGCCAGAGGCTTAATTAATATCATTATCAGTACAAAAGTTGGGGAATCATTTTGCAGCTATAGAAGTCTGATTGAAGTCCCCAAGATTCCTGATCGAAGTCTACAAGATCCCTGATAGAAGTCTACAAGACTATGAAGGGCATTGACAGAGTCAGAAACTTTTTCCCTGGGTGAAGGAGTCAATTACTGTGAGGGGCAAGGTTTAAAGAAAATGTATGTGCAAGTTTTTTACACAGGGGTGATGGGTTCCTGGAACTCACTACCAGGGGAGGTAGTGGAAGTGAATACGATAGTGACTTTTAAGGGGCGTCTTAACAAATACTTGAATAGAATGGGAATAGAGGAATATGGTCCTTGGAAGGGTAGGGGTTTTAGTTCAGATAGACAGGCTTGGAGAGCCTTTGTTTGTAATTTTCTTTGTTTATTGTTTGTTCTCTATATAAACCTTGGGTAGGCCACATTTGAAATATTTTCTTTATTCATTTGTGGGACATGGGCGCCACTGGCTGGGCCAGTATTTATTGCCCATCCCTAGTTGTCCGAGGGCAGTTGAGAGTCAACCACATCAACAAGTCAACAGACTTGTCTGTTGAGGTAGTATGGGCTGAGATTAGAAACAGGAAAGGAGAGGTCACCCTGTTGGGAGTCTTTTATAGACCTCCTAAAAGTTCTAGAGCGGTAGAGGAAAGGATTGCAAAGTCAATTCTGGTCAGGAGTGAAAGTAATAGGGTAATTGTTATGGGGAACTTTAACTTTACTAATATTGATTGGAATAGCTCTAGCTCGTTAGAGGGGTCAGTTTTCGTACAAAGTGTGCAGGAAGGTTTTTGACTCAGTATGTAGATAGGCCAACTAGAGGTGAGGCTACATTGGATTTGGTGCTGGGCAATGAGCCAGACCAGGTGTTAGGCTTGGAAGTTAGTGAACATTTTGGTGATAGTGACACAATTCGGTTACGTTCACCTTAGTGATGGACAGGGATAGGCATGAAGCTGGGGGCAGTAGTTATAGCTGGGGGAAGGGTAATTATGAGGCCATCAGGAGAGAATTAGGTTGCATAGATTGGACTAGGAAACTACAGGGACTGGGAACATCTGGAATGTGGAGCTTATTCAAGGAGCAGCTGCTGCGGGTCCTTGATAAGTATGTCCCTGTCAGGCAAGGAGGAAATGGTCGAGTAAGAGAACCTTGGTGTACGAAAAAGTTGATTTGCTGGTTAAAAGGAAAAAGGAGGCTTATGTCAGGATGAGGATTGAAGGCTCGGTTAGTGCAATGGATAGCTATAGATTAGCCAGGAGGGAGCTAAAGAGTGAATTGAGGAGAGTGAAGAGAGGACACGAGAAGACTTTGGCTGATAGGATTAGGGAGAATCCTAAAGCTTTCTTTAGATATGTTAAGAATAGAAGATTGGTTAGGGCAAGATTAGGGCCAGTCATAGACAGCAGTGGGAAATTGTGCGAGGAGCCTGAGGAGATTGGAGAGGTACTGAATAAATATTTCTCTTCGGTATTCACGCAGGGTGATGTAAATGTAGTTATGGAGAACACTGAGGTACAGGGTAGCAAGCTGGAAGGTATCGAAGTAGATAGGGAGGATGTGCTAGAGATTCTCGAGGGTTTGAAGTTGGATAAGTCCCCTGGGCCGGACGGGATTTACCCTAGGATTCTCTGGGAGGCAAGAGAGGAGATTGCAGAGCCTCTGGCTCTGATATTCAGGTCGTCGTTGGTTACGGGTGTGGTTCCGGAGGACTGGAGGATAGCGAATGTGGTCCCGTTGTTCAAGAAGGGGAAGAGAGACCTTCCAGGGAATTATAGGCCAGTGAGTCTTACTTCTGTGGTGGGCAAAGTGTTGGAGAGAAGAATTAGGGATAGGATTTATAGTTATTTAGAGAGTAATGAATTGATTGGAGATAGTCAGCATGGTTTTGTGAAGGGTAGGTCGTGCCTTACTAACCTCATTGGGTTTTTTGAAAAAGTGACTAAGGAGGTGGATGGGGGTAAGGTGGTTGGTATGGTATATATGGACTTTAGTAAGGCGTTTGATAAGGTGGCCCATGGAAGACTTCTGCAGAAAATGCAGATGTATGGGATAGAGGGTGATTTAGCTAATTGGTTAGGAATTGGCTAGCAGATAGAAGACAGAGGGTGGTGGTTGATGGGAGATATTCATCGTGGAGTTCGGTTACAAGTGGTGTACCTCAGGGGTCTGTTTTGGGGCCCCTGATGTTTGTAATTTTTATAAATGATCTGGATGAGGGTATTGAAGGATGGATTAGTAAATTTGCAGATGACACTAAAGTCAGTGGAGGGGTAGATAGTGAAGAGGGGTGTTATAGTTTGCAGAGAGACTTGGACAAGTTGCAGAGCTGGGCCGAGAGGTGGCAAATGGAGTTTAATGTGGAAAAGTGTGAGGTAATGCACTATGGCATAAATAATAAATGTGTAGAGTATAGGGCAAATGGTAGGATTCTTAGTAGTCTAGATGAACAGAGGGATCTTGGTGTGTATGTGCATAGATCCCTGAAAGTAGGCAGTCAAGTCGAGAAGGTTGTTAAGAAGGCATATGGAGTCTTAGCTTTTATTGGTAGGGGATTGAATTTCGGAGCCGCAACGTCATGTTGCAACTGTACAAAACTCTAGTGCGGCCGCACTTGGAGTATTGTGTGCAGTTCTGGTCCCACATTATAAGAAAGATGTGGAGGCATTGGAGAGGGTACAGAGGAGGTTTACCAGGATGTTGCTGGTATGGAGGGCAGGTCTTATGAGGAGAGGCTGAGGGATTTGAGGTTGTTTTCGTTAGAAAGAAGGCGGCTAAGAGGAGACCTTATTGAAACATATAAGATGATTAGAGGTCTAGATAGGGTGGACAGTGATAGCCTTTTTCCTAGGATGGAGAAAGCTAGCACGAGGGGACACAGCTTAAAATTAAGGGGTGATAGTTATAGGACGGATATCAGAGGTAGGTTCTTTACCCAAAGGGTGGTTCGGGAGTGGAATGCCATGCCTGCAGCAGTTGTAGATGCGCCAAGTTTGGTGGCGTTTAAGAGGTTAGTTGATAAGTATATGAAGAGAAGGGAATGGTTTAGTTTGGAGGGGCATTGCTTTTTATATTGGTCGGCGCAACATCGAAGGCCGAAGGGCCTGTTCTGTGCTGTAATGTTCTATGTTCTACATTGCTGTGGCTCTGGAGTCATATGTAGGTCAGACCCGGTAAGGATGGCCGATTTCCTTCCTTAAAGGATATTTGTGAACTAAATTTTTTTTTTAAGACAATCTGCAATGGTTTCATGTCATCAGTAGATTCTTAATTTCAAATACCTTTTATTGAATTCATCTGCCATGAATCGGACCTGATGCCTAGAACATTAGCTGAGTTTCTGGATTACTGGTCTAGCGATAAAACAACTAGGCCTTTGCCTCCCCCATTGCGTGCAGTTCTGATCACCACACTACCAGAAAAATGTGGAAGCTTTGAGAGAGTGCAAAGAAGATTCACCAGGATGTTGCCTGGTCTTGAGGGTGTCGGCTACAAGGAGAGGTTGGATAAACTGGGATTGTTTTCATTGTAAAGATGGAGGCTGAGGGGAGATCCGATAGAGGTCCATAAAATTATGAGAGGCATCGACATGGTTGATAGAGGCTTTTTCCCCAGGGTGGAAGTGTCAATTACAAGGAGCCACAAGTGAGAAGGGGAAAGTTTAAGGGAGATATGCAGGGGGCAGTTTTTCACTCAGAGACTGATGGGTACCTGGAGCACACTGCCAGAGAAGGTGATAGAAGCTGGCACACTGCCAACATTTAAGAGGCATCTGGATGGGTACACAAATAAGGAGGGAATAGAGGGATACGATTGAGTATGGTGCATCTGTAAAAGTTGGTGAGAGTCATTGTGGGATATGCCATCTTCTTCCAACAGGGAAAAGATATAAAAGTCTGAGGTCACATACCAACCAACTCAAGAACAGCTTCTTCCCTGCTGCTGTCAGACTTTTGAATGGACCTACCATATTATAAGTTGATCTTTTGCTATACCATTACGATGACTATAATATTACACTCTGCACGCTTTCCTTCTCCTGTATCTACTCTTTGAATGGTATGGTATGCTGTGGGGTGCAAGAAACAATGCTTTTCACTGTAAGCCAATACATGTGACAATAATCAAATCATAGAATCCCTACAATACAGAAGGAGGCCAATTGGCCCATTGAGTCTGTACTGACCACAGTCCTGCCCAGGCCCTATTCCCATAACCCCATCTATTTTACTCTGCTAACCCCTCTGTCACTAGGGTCAATTTAGTATCGCCAATCAATCTAACTCACACATCTTTGGACTGTGGGAGGAAACCCAAGCACCCAGAGAAAACCCATACAGGCACAGGGAGAACGTGCAGACTCCACACAGACAGTGATCCAGGCTGGAAATCGAACCAGGTCTCCCTGGTGCTGTGAGGAAGCAATGCTAACCACTGTGCCACTGCACTGCTAATCAAAGCAGTGGCTGGCAGTAAGGGGCGAGGGGGCGGGAGTCTCCTGATCAGCCATGCTTGATGTAGAGTAGTAGGGTCCCTCTGGCAACGGACTAGTGACCTGCTCCAGGAATTACTGGCTGTAAAAACAGATGAAATTTTGTTAGTGCACCACTAGGTGCAGGGAGGGAATTGTTTTAAAGTTTATTTATTTGTCACAAGTAAGGCTTACATTAACACTACAATGAAGTTACTGTGAAATTCTCTCAGTCACCATATTTTGGCGCCTAATCAGGTCAATGCACCTAACCAGCACGTCTTTCAGACTGTGGGAGGAAACCAGAGCACCCAGGAGAAACCCACGCAGACACAGGGAAAACATGCAGACTCCACATATCCAGTGACCCAAGCCGGGAATTGAACCCAGGTCCCTGGTGCTGTGAGGCAGCAGTGTTCCAGTGGAACTATTGGATAGAAGCAAGATGTGCAGAGAGACAGTTGAGTGTGCCCTTTACAAACCTCTAACAGCAGCATACCTTCCCAACTCTTCTTTGAGGTTCAATTCTTGACTGTTCCCAGAAATAATGGGGGAATCGCAAGGGGGGCAGATGAAGAGAGGAGGGAGGTGAGGTGGGAGGGGGAAGGAGGAAATGAAAGAGAGGGCAAGAAGATTAAAGAGAAAATAATGAATCGTAAACCGCAACTTGTTTCAAAAACCAGCAGCAAGAATGAATGAGTGCCAGCCTGTGTGAGATCCTGAGCAAATGTGATGTATGTAGAACAGTGATTTATCAGCCTACCCTGGCTATGAAGCAGGCAAACTGACGTAAGCAAATCGACAGAATGAGGCCATGTATCAAGAGCTGGAATCATGTTACGGGGGCTCTGTAAAGGCTGTACATTTAGAACCCACAAACCATAACTGAATCACTAACCCCACTCTCCCAATGACATTTAACCATCTGACAATGCAGCTATTTGCAACAGTGCCAAGCAAGCGTCAAGACGCTTTGCAGTATTTCTGTCCTGTGCACAGGTCGTGGGGCAGACGCTTGCGATCTTTGCTGTACCGTGTGGATAAGCCTGAAGATCTCTCTCTCTCGTTATCACCCTTCCCCTAACACAATGCTGTAGAGCTCTGCCACTCTCTGTTATGATCTCTCTCTCTGACCACTCTCTGTTAGCGTGGGATAGCTCATATGGTGGATGAGGTGGGATGTAACTCCAGCGTGACCTGCCGTTACAAGCTCACGGTTACAGGAAACAACGGGCAAAGGGAGGATTCCAAGTCTGCGAATGCGGCAAACCTTCGCCGCGGCTTCCTTCAACTAGGACCTTGCTTCTCCGTGGGACGCCAAGGTTTCCACCTCATCCCTTTGTCCAGATTAAGTGATATCACTTGGGTGTTGGAGTCGTGACTAACTATCCCCTCCCCAGTATCATTGGGGTTTTGGTGAGGAAAGAGCAGGAAGGGTTCAAAGTTCAGTGACTCTTGCCACAGCATCCATGAGAGATTACAGGGATAAAACAGGCACAGTCTCAGTTGTGAAATAGTTAAATATACTTTTGAATACATGCATATATAATGGCAGCAATTTCAGGTGTAAGACTGTTACAGCTGTGCTGTTACAGATTTGTAATTGCTGTTACGGATGTATCACTGCTGTTACAAGTGTGTAATTGCTGTTTCAGATGTGCAATTGTATTACAGGTATGCCATTGCTGTTACAAGTGCATAATTGCTGTTGGTGTGTAACTGTTGTTTCAGGTATGTAATTGCTATTTCAGATGTGTAATGTTGTTTCAGATGGGCAACTGTATTACAGGTGAGCAATTGCTGTTGCAGATGTGTAAATGTTTCAGGTGAGTAACTGTTGTTTCAGATTGTAACTGCTGTTACAGGTATGTAATTGCTCTTATAGATGCATAATTGCTGTTTGAAATGTGTAAGTGTTCTTGGAGGTGTGTAATTGTGGTCACAGCTGTGTAACTGTTGTTATATGTATGAAATACTGTTGCAGATGTGTACTTGCTTTCTGGTGTGTAATTGATATTACAGGTATATAAGTGTTGTTGCAGGTGTGAAACAGCTGTTACAGGTATATATTTGTTGCTTCAGGTGTGTAATTGCTGTTTCAGATGTGTAATCACTAATACAGGTAAGTGTCATCACAGATGTGTAATTGCGCTTCTAGTATGAATTGCTATTGCAAGTGTGTAACTGCTATTTCATGTGTGTAATTGATGTTACAGCTGTGTAAGTGTTGTTACAGGTGTATAATTGCTGTTTTAGGTATGAATTACTGTCAAAGGTGTGTAATTGCTATTAGAGGTATGTAACTGCTGTTTTAAGTGTATAATTGTTGTTACAGGTGTGTGTAATTGTTGATTCAGATGTGTACCTGCTGTTAAAGGTGTGTAACTGCTGTCACAGGTGTGCAACTGTCATTACATGTGTGTAATTGCTGTTGCAAGTGCGTAAATTGCTGTTACACCTTTGTAATGCTTTTTTCAGATGTGGAATTGCTGTTTCAGGTATATAACTGCTATTTCAGGTGTGTATTTGTTGTTTCAGCTGTGAAATTGCTGTTACAGGTTTGTAAGTATTGTTACAGGTGTGTACTGGCTGTTTCAAGTGTGTAACTGCTGTTACAGATGTGTAATTGCTGTTTCAGATGTGTAATTGTTGTTACAGATGTGTAAGTGTTGCTGTGGGTGTGTGATTGCTGGTACAGGTGTGTAATTGTTGTTAAAGGTGTGTAATTGTTGTTACAGGTGTGTAATTGCTGTTTCAGATGTGTAATTTGTTTCAGGTGTGGCATTGCTGTAAACAGCTGTGTACCTGCTGTTTCAGGTGTGTAATTGATATTACAGGTATGTAAGTGTTGCTACAGGTATATAATCGCTGTTGTGGGTATGGGATTGCTATTTCAGGTGTGTAATTGCTGTTACAAGTAAATGTTGTTGCAGGTGTGTAATTGCTTTTTCAGGTATGGAACTACTGTTCAGGTATGTAATTGCTGTTACAGCTTTGTAAATGCTTTTTCAGATGTGGAATTGCTGTTTCAGGCATATAACTGCTATTTCAGCTGTGTGTTGTTTCAGCTGTGAAATTGCTAATACAGGTTTGTAATTGTTGTTGCAGATGTGTAATTGCTGTTTCAGGTTTGGAATTGCTGTTAACGTGTGTAATGGTTGTTTCAAGTGTGCAACTGTTGTTACAGATGTGTATCTGTTGTTTCAAGCATGTAATTGATGTTACAGGTGTGTAAGTGTTGTTACAGGTATGTAATTGCTGTTTCAGGTATAGAATTGCTATTACAGATGTGTAACTGTTGTTACAGGTGTATAAGTGTTGTGAAGGTATGTGATTGCTGTTTCAGGTATGTAATTGCTGTTACAGGTGTGTAACTGCTGTTTCAGGCGTGACTTTCTGTTTCAGGTGTGACACTGCTGTAAACAGCTCTGTACCTGCTGTTTTGGGTGTGTAATTGATGTGTAATTGCTGTTTTGGGTATGGAATTGCTGTTTCAGATGTGTAACTGCTGTTACGGTTGTGTAATGGCTATTTCAGGTCTATAACTGTTGTTACAGGTGTGTAATTGCTGCTTTGGGTATGTGTAATTGCTGTTTCAGGTGTGATAAGGGGGGATCTCACAGAGACTTATAAAATTCTAACAGGACTAGACAAGGTAGATGCAGGGAGGATATTCCCAATGGCTGGGGGGGCAGGGGTGGTGATCAGAACCAAGGGTCAGAGTCTGAGTATTCAGGGTAGACCATTTAGGATGGAGATGACGAAACATTTCTTCACCTGGTGAGCCTGTGGAATTCATCACCACAGAAAGTAGTTGATGCCAAAATATTGAATGTATTCAAGAGGCAGCTGGATATAGCACTCGGGGCGAACGGGATCAAAGGTTATGGGGAGAAAGCAGGATTAGGCTGTTGAGTTGGACGATCAGCCATGATCACGATGAATTGCAGAGCAGGTTCGAAGGGCCAAATGGCCTCCTCCTGCTCCTATCTTTCTATCAGTTCCCCTGAAGATCTTGTATATGTTTCAGTAAGTATGGAGCAAGAGTCCTCTCAAGATTGTTGCAACATAGCGTTCAAGGCTGGATCAAATGAAGTGCTTGCAAGGCCTTTAAAAATAGTGCCAGCATCTGCCTCCATATCCAGTGACATCAAGGGCAGTGCTTTGCGGCCTGTTCCCGCAACCGCCACACACCCCCCCAACCCTCACATCTACCCGATAATACTGCATGGGCCCTAAGCCCTCAGGCTCAGAATCAGCAGTATAACTGGGTTCAAGGCGACCACATTGCTTCCATATGATGATGCACCGTACACTGCACTACACACATTAAATTTCGTTATCTCAGATCCCAGCTGATTATATTTTCTACGCTTCCCTTCCCATGCCTTCTCCAAACGTCCGCAATTATCTTCAAACCGGATGGTCACATCTACCACAGCGATACGTTGGTCTCTTTCCCTCTTGAAAATGTCAGGTTTCCAGAGGGAGCCACCCTTAGCAATGAGTCGCACTTCAAGGTCCAGCCGTATTTTACGACGTAGTTGGTCCAAAATGCTTTATTGTGGCGCTTTATTTTTGACGGATGGGCAGAATCCAGAAATATGTTTCAGTACCTGCCTTGGCAGGTTTTAACAGCTAAAGATTTTCCTCTCATTAGGATACAGATAACAACGTAGAAGTAGGTTATTAATGAATCTCGACTGAAATGCAAGTTTTAATCCAGCTGTTGGATATTTTGCCACTACTGGAATAGTGGATCCCAACACCTTGACATTGCAGTCGTGGCCGTTTGTCAAACTCCCATTCCCTCCATCCCACATATTTATTCATGGCTTCTTGGGACCTGCCTCCTCCTCACCGAATATTGGCATTACTGCCCTGATCATATCCTATAGTGTCATTGTTGCTGTCATCAGCATCGGGCAGAAAGTCATAAGAACATAAGAACTAGGAGCAGGAGTCGGCCATCCAGCCCCTTGAGCCTGCCCTGCCATTCAATAAGATCATGGCTGATCTGAAGTTGATCAATTCCACTCTCCCACTTTCTCCCCATAACCCTTCATTCCCTTGTCTATCAGAAACCTATCAACCCGTGACTTAAATATATTCAGCTTCCACCACTTCAGTGGGCAGAGAATTCCAGAGATTCACCACTCTCTGAGTGAAGAAGTTCCTCCTCAACTCTGATCTAAACTGCCCCCCTAGTTTTGAGGCTGTGCCCTCTAGTTCTGGTTTCCTTTCTAAGCGGGAAGAATCTCTCTACCTCTACCCTATCTAGCCCCTCCATTATCTTATATGTCTCTATAAGACTCCCCCCGTCAGTCTTCTCACATCCAACAAGTACAGACCTATCTATTCAATCTCTCCTCATAAGCCAACATCCTCATCTCCGGTATCAGCCTGTGAACCTTCTCTGCACTCCCGCCAAGGCCAGTATATCCTTTCGCAAATGCGGCAACCTAAACTGCACACAGTACTCCAGTTGCGGCCTCACCAGTGCCCTGTACAGTTGCAGCAAGTCCAAGACATTGAGAGATCTCAGTTCCTGGATGTTATCCCCGCTGTTCTGCTCAATACTGAAAAGAAGGCAAATGGTCTGATCTCTGGAAGCAGATAACGATTCCCACTTACGAATAACTCTGATTAAGAAGTGTGAACGTGTGAGCCTGGGTTGTGTGCGTGTGAGTCCGTGTGTTCAGATGGAGTCGCATGGCATTTGCTAAGAGGATTAATTCTGGGCGCAATGCCAGCACAGCTTCTTATGACTTTGAGCTTGTGCACCAGTCTTCAGGGAAGGAGTATATTCTCTTCCTGCTCCCCAAGATCCGTCACACCCATTCCCTTCATTAGGGGAGGCGATGGTCTTGTGGTATTATCGCTAGACTATTAATCCAGAAACTCTGCTAATGTTCTGGAGGCCTGGGTTCAAATCCCGCAGATGATGGAATTTGAATTCAATAAAAAAAAATCTGGAATTAAGAATCTGCTGACAACCGTGAAACCATTGTCAGAAAAACCCATCTGGTTTCCTTTAGGGAAGGAAATCTGCCATCCATCCTTACCAGGTCTGGCCTAATGGGGTGGCACGGTAGCTCAGTGATTAGCACTGATGCCTTACAGCACAAAGTTCAGTTCTCAGCTTGGGTCACTGTGTGGAGTCCGCACATTCTCCCCGTGTCTGCATGGCTTTCTTCCGGATGTTCCGGTTTCCTTCCGCAGTCCAAAAGACGTGCTACTTAAGTGGATCGGCCATGTTAAATTCTCCCGCGAGTGTACCTGAGCAGGGCGCTGGAGTGTGGCAACTAGGGGATTTTCACTTCATTGCAGTGTAAATGTAAGTCCTTGTGACACTAATAAATAAACTTACATTTAAGTTCAAACTTACGTGACTCCATTGACTGCGCTCTGAAATGGCCTAGCAAGTTATTCAGTTCAAGGCCAACTAGGAATGGGCAATAAGACTATAAGACATAGGAGCAGGATTAGGCCATTCGGCCATCAAGTCTGCTCCGCCATTCAATCATGTCTGATATTTTTCTCATCCCCATTCTCCTGCCTTTTCCCCATAACTCCTGATCCCCTTATTAATCAAGAATCTATCTATCCCTGTCTTAAAGACACTCAATGACCTGCCCTCCTCTGCGGCAAAGAGTTCCACAGATTCACCAAACCCTCTGGTTGAAGAAATCCCTCCTCATCTCTGTTTTAAAAGATCGTCCCTTTAGCCTGAGGTTGTGCCCAGCCAGCGACACCCATGCCTCATGAATGAATATTTTAAAAAAAAACCTCTAATGTCCACCCAACACTTCCCCTGCCAGCCAGCCCTCCTATTCCAGTTAACTGCCCTCCGAAGGCGACTAGGGATGGGCAATAAATGCTGGCCAGCCAGCAATGTCCAAGTCCCACAAATGGGTTAAAAAAAAACCCGATGTGCTAATGACTAAAGAAACCCTGAAAGTAAACAGAGACCTTAGCTGACTCTGGAAACAAATGTTGTTGATCTTTACTGAGCCTCTAAGAGCTGCTCTGTATTTTTCTCGGCAGTTCAGCTGCCGTCGATAAGCTCTGACAGACACTTGTGAGCCACTGAGTCTCCCCTCTTCATCTGTCTCAGACCTGGCACAGAATTAATGGGTTTTGTTTCAGTGAGCCAAGGCTGTGTGACCAAGCAGCGGGGAGCAGTCATCACCATACAGTGCACACAGCCCTCTCTTTATGTCACTTACCCAGCCCAGTGAAGTTACTCACTTTACAGACAGCGACAGCAGTGCAAAGTCTGCCCCGCCGTGCACCACTGGGTTTGAGAAAAGTTGGGAAGGAAGAGAGATTTCTTTTTATTCATTCTTGAGACATGGGTGTTGCTGGCTGGGCCAGCATTTATTGCCGATCCCTAGTTGCCTGAGGGCAGTTGAGAGTCCAGACCCGGTAAGGACGGCAGATTTCCTTCCCTAAAGGGAACCGAAGGAGTTTTTCCCAACAATGGTTTCATGGTCACCAGTAGATTCTTAATTCCAGATTTTTTTAAATTCAAATTCCATCTTCTGCTGTGGCTGGATTTGAACCTGGGTCCCTGGAAGATAAGCTGAGTTTCTGGATGAATAGTCTAGTGATAGTACCACTAGACCACTGCCTCCCCTTAATAAATCTGCAAGTTGGGGCGTATAAAGTGTATGTTGTAAATTATCGAAGAAATTCTGAGGCAGACAACAGATCCCACATCTTTGAACAAATGGTGAGGTGGGTGGGGGGGTTTGTAAAATTCTATCCTTTGACTTTGGACAACTGACTGAAGACAGAAAAGTTAGTAAAGAGTGAGGAAGATGGTGGTATTCTTTAAAAGGGCCAGATGGAAACCCGGGAGATTAAATTTAACACAAAAAAGTGATATGTCTTTATTAGGAAGAATGAAGGGTGACAACATAAGTTTATTTCTTAGTGTCACAAGTTAGGCTTATATTAACACTGCACTCAGGTGCCTGTTCGGGTACACTGAGGGAGAATTTAGCACCTAACCAGCACGTCTTTCCCATTGTAGGAGGAAACTGGAGCACCCGGACGAAACTCATGTAGACATGTGGAGAATGTGCGGACTCCGCACAGACATTGACCCAAGCCGGGAATCGAACCCAGAGATAGAGACCTGAATTCTCCTACTCTGCCCACCAATGCAATTGTAGTGGATGGGTTGCAGACAGCGTCCATTGACAGAATTTCCAGCTTTTAGACCTGCACAGCCGGAGAATTCCACTCTAAGAACCTGGTGAACTGGTGGTGATAACAATAATCTCTCCCTCAATGTCAGTAAAACAAAGGAGATTGTCATCGACTTCAGGAAGCATTATGGAGAACATGTCCCTGTCTACATCAACGGGGATGAAGTAAAAATGGTTGAGAGCTTCAAGTCTCTAGGTTTCCAGATCACCAACAACCTGTTCTGGCTCCCCCTGTGCCGACACTAAAGTTAAGAAAGCCCACCAACACATCTACTTTCTCAGGAGGCTAAGGAAATTCGGCCTGTCTGCTACAACACTCACCAACTTTTACATATCCATCAAATGAAAGCATGATGTATCACAGGTTAGTATGGCTCCTGGTCTGACTAAGATCGCAAGAAATTACGGAGCGAACTTAGCCCATGCAAACCAGCCTCCCATTCATTGACTCTGTTTACACTTCTCGCTGCCTCGGGAAAAGCAGCCAGCATAATCAAGGGCCCCATGCACCCCGGACATTCTCTCTTCCACCTTCTTCCGTTGGAAAAAAGATACAAAAGTCTGGGATCACATACCAACCGACTCAAGAACAGCTTCTCCCCTGCTGCCATCAGACTTTTGAATGGATTTTCCCTTATATTAAGTTGATCTTTCTCTACGCCCTAGCTATGACTGTAACACTACATTCTGCACCTTCTCCTCTATGTATTCTATGAATGGTGTGCTTTGTCTGTATAAGCGTGCAAGAATGGGGCAATTCTCCAATCCCACTGTGCTAATTTTTTAGTGCAGTCTATGCCAGGGTGTCAATACCCAGGGGGCCCCCGATACAATAAATCAAATCCTTTGAAGGATCAGGGTCAATGCTTACCAGGCCTCAGTGCATGTAGGTCCTTCTAACTTTCACTCTGAGACTCCTAGTGACTACACGCAGAAAGAGTTTGGCAGGGACAGCTGTAGTATATCCATGTCTGACTCTGCAATCCTCTGCAGGCTCAGCTGGGGAGGGCAGCTGCTGAATTCTGTGTCCAGCATTAAAGAAGGTACAGGGAGAGGAATAGCAACGCTGACAGTCCTCCCACACACTTCCATCCGCTCCTGTGGAGTCCAGCTTAAACACTGACTGACCCCGTACCATGCAACTCGAATTGTGGCAATCAAATAAGTTATCCTAGACCTGCACAAGTACAAAATGAAGAGGTCTTTTGGGGTGAGGCTTCCTGATCAGCTTACAGTCTAAAACCTAGAAGCTGTTGGCCTAGACAGCTGTCGGAGCAGGGATCTGAGTAGCAAGTGTGGGGAAGAGCCATATAGCAGTGGTAGGAATGGAAAATAAGCAAAGGGGTCACCCAGACTCGAAACGTTGGGTCTATTCTCTCCCCACAAATTTTTCAGCATTTTCTGTTGAAAATAAATACTTTGCTTCTCATGGATATGCATGTTCTTGTGAAAATATTATGTCACCAGGCTCCCTTTTTGAAAATCAACTCACAAAATTTATCATCTTCTACCGTATTTCTGTGTTTCCCATTCTAGTTGATGACCATGCAGACAAGAACAGATTTGAACCAGCGGCTTCATAAATGCCACATAGAATGTATCCTTTCTGGATGTGTCACAGCTTGGTATGGCTCCTGCTCTGACCAAGATCGCAAGAATCTACAAAGGGTCGTGAACGAAGCCCAGTCCATCACTCAAACCAGCCTCCCATCCACTGACACTGTCTACACTTCCTGCTGCCTTCGAAAGCAGCTGGCATAATCAAGGACCCCATGCTCCCGGACATTCTCTTTTCCAACGTCTTCCATCGGGAAAAAGATATCCAGGTTCAATTCACGGCTTGGGTCACTGTCTGTATGGAGTATGCATGTTCTCCCTATGTCTGCGTGGGTTTCCTCCGCGTGCTCAGGTTTCCTCCAATAATCTGAAAAATGTGCCAGCTAGGCACTGGAGTGAGGCGACAATGCGATTTTCACAGTAACTTCACTGCTGTGTTAATGTAAGCCTATTTATGACACCAGTAAATAGACTAAAACTTTAAAGTCTGAGAACACGCACCAACCAACTCAAGAACAGCTTCTTCCCTACTACTATCAGACTTCTGAATGGACCTACCTTATATTAAGTTGATCTTTCTCTACACCCTAGCTATGACTGTAACCCTACATTCTGCACCCTCTCCTTTCCTTCTCTATATACTCTATGAATGATATGCAGTCTGTATAGTGCACAAAAAACAATACTTTTCATTGTATCTCAAAACGTGTGACAATAATAAGTCAAACAATACTTTTCACTGTATCCCAATATATGTGACAATAATAAATCAAACAATACTCTACACTGTATCCCAGCACGTGACAATAATAAATCAAACAATACTTTTCACTGTATCCCAATACATGTGACAATAATAAACAATACTTTTCACTGTATCCCAGTACATCTGACAATAATAAATCAAACAATACTTTTCACTGTATCCCAGTACATCTGACAATAATAAATCAAACAATACTTTTCACTGTATCTCAGTACGTGACAATAATAAATCAAACAATACTTTTCACTGTATCCCAATACATGTGACAATAATAAATCAAACAATACTTTTCACTGTATCCCAATACATGTGACAATAATAAATCAAACAATACTTTTCACTGTATCCCAATACATGTGACAATAATAAATCAAACAATACTTTTCACTGTATCCCAGTACATGTGACAATAATAAATCAAACAATACTTTTCACTGTATCCCAGTACATGTGACAATAATAAATCAAACAATACTTTTCACTGTATCCCAGTACATGTGACAATAATAAATCAAACAATACTTTTCACTGTATCCCAATACATGTGACAATAATAAATCAAACAATACTTTTCACTGTATCCCAATACATGTGACAATAATAAATCAAACAATACTTTTCACTGTATCCCAATACGTGTGACAATAATAAATCAAACAATACTTTTCACTGTATCCCAGTACACGTGACAATAATAAATCAAACAATACTTTTCACTGTATCCCAATACACGTGACAATAATAAATCAAACAATACTTTTCACTGTATCCCAGTACATGTGACAATAATAAATCAAACAATACTTTTCACTGTATCCCAGTACATGTGACAATAATAAATCAAACAATACTTTTCACTGTATCCCAATACATGTGACAATAATAAATCAAACAATACTTTTCACTGTATCCCAGTACGTGACAATAATAAATCAAACAATACTTTTCACTGTATCCCAATACATGTGACAATAATAAATCAAACAATACTTTTCACTGTATCCCAGTACATGTGACAATAATAAATCAAACAATACTTTTCACTGTATCCCAATACATGTGACAATAATAAATCAAACAATACTTTTCACTGTATCCCAATACATGTGACAATAATAAATCAAACAATACTTTTCACTGTATCCCAATACATGTGACAATAATAAATCAAACAATACTTTTCACTGTATCCCAGTACGTGACAATAATAAATCAAACAATACTTTTCACTGTATCCCAATACATGTGACAATAATAAATCAAACAATACTTTTCACTGTATCCAGTACATGTGACAATAATAAATCAAACAATACTTTTCACTGTATCCCAATACATGTGACAATAATAAATCAAACAATACTTTTCACTGTATCCCAATACATGTGACAATAATAAATCAAACAATACTTTTCACTGTATCCCAGTACATGTGACAATAATAAATCAAATCAAATCTAAAGTTTTTCACACAGAGAGGTGTGGGTATTTGGAACAACCTGCCAGTGGAGGTGGTGGCAGCAGGCATGTTAACAATGTCCAAGGCGTATCTTGATAGATTTATGAATGGGAGGCAAACAGAGGGATAGAAACCATTTATGGGCGCAGGCTTTGTGAGCCGAATAGCTTGTTGCTGTATTGTTCTTTGTTCTCTTTGCTCAGATAACCTCTGTGGCTCTGTATCACATATTGCTGCACATTAGCAAATAATAGCTGTTAATTGTTGTTACTTTGGCTATACTTGGTTGGATGTAAACATTTGCTCCAGAGTTTGTTCTGGCTCTTTGGGAGTTTGACTTATTTTTCCAGCAGATGTCAGGAGCGCCTGTTTGGATTCGTCGTCATGCAGCAAGGCCCCTTTCTAACTGTCTTTCACAGGCACCTGTTCTATGAAAGCTTCCCATAACAAACTTCTCCTTGTCTGAACGGACAAAGATTGGCTCACTGCTGCTCAACTAACTCCTTGAAAGCTCAAGTGAGAAATATTTGAATCTATTACAATGGGAAAATCGATTTTAAAACTGCAGGATTGACAATTACTGCTAAGCAGAAAGCATTGATGACAATTTTGGTTAATATTTAAGGGATTGGAATTGTGTGCTTTTGCCTCATATTTTAAGTAAATAGCTTGACATCTTTTGCTAATGGGGATTATAGCAAATTTGTCTGCACAGTTGTGCTGTACCTGGTTATGAAATTTCAGCTCAGTGGTCCTGCCGACTGCTCAGTCAGAGCAAAGAAAATACAGAATAGGAGCCGCAGAACATTCAGCCTGTTGAGCTCAATGGGAGATCATGACTGATCTGATGGTGGCCTCAACACTTTCCTGCCCATCCCCCACAGGATGGGGGGATCCTGTGGCCTAGAATCATACAATCCCTACAGTATAAAAGGAGGCCATTCAGCCCACTGAGCCTGCAAGAACAACAATACCACCCAGGCCCTAATCTCACAACTCTTATGTGTTTATCCTGCCATTTCTCTTGACACCAAAGAGCAATTTAGCATGGCCAAACCCCCTAATCTACACATCTTATGATACTAAAGGACAATTTATCATGGCCAATCCACCTAACCTGCACATCTTTAGATATGAAAGATCACCTTAGCATGGCCAATGCACCTAACCTACACATATTTGGAGTTTGGGAGGAAACAGGAGCACTCACAGGAAACCGACACAGACAAAGAGAGAAGATGCAAACTCCAGACAGTCACCCAAGGCCAGAATTGAACTTGGGTCCCTGGTGCTGTGAAGCAGCAGAGCTAGTCACTGACCTCCCTCAAGTTCCAAAAACTGCCTATCTCAGCCCTGAATACATTCAGCTACCACTGCTCACTGGGTTAGAGAATTCCAAAGATTCTGGGGAAAGGGATTCCTCCTCATCTCCATCGTAAATCAGCAGACCATTTCAGATCATCTGAAATTGTGTCCCTTAGCTCAAGATTCCTCATCAAGGGCAAACAACCCCTCAGCACTTATCCTGTTGAGTCTTTCAGGATCTTACATTTCAGTAAGATAACTTCTCATTCTTCCAAATTCCATTGGGTATAAACGTTACCTGTTCAACCTTTCCTCAGGAGGCAACCCATTCATCTCAGGGATCAGCCTCCAATATGAGTATATGCCTCCATAAATGAGGAGACTAAAATAGTACACGCTACTTTAAACGTGGTAGCAAAAAGTTCCATACTTTTGTAGTCCATCCCCCTTGAATCAAGGACAATTGCCTTCCGAACTACTTGTTGTAGCTGCAAACGTTTTGTGTTTCACATGCCAAGGATATTTGGATTGGGTGGCACTGCTGCCTCACTGTGCCAAGGACCCGGGTTCGATTCCAGTCTCAAGTCACTGTGTGTAGTTTGCACATTCTCCTTGTGTCTGCATGGATTTCCTTCGGGTGCTCCGGTCTCCTCCAAAAGATGTGTGGGTTAGGTAGTTTGGCCATGCAAAATTGTCCTTTAGTTCAGGGGGATTACCAAGTTATATGTGTGGGGTTACGGGGATAGGGCCATGGGTGGGATTGTTGTCACTGCAAGCTCAATGGGTCAAATGGCCTCCTTTTGCACTGTAGATTCTTTGATCGCCCTGTACCATAGCATTCTACAGTCTCTCTCACCCTATTTAAATATTTTGTTCTTTTTTTTCTATTCATTCTTTCTACTCAAAATGCTGAACTCATATCCAGATTATCTATTCCTAACTCTTTATAGGCTTTTTTTTCTATCACATTTGGTTACAATCCACTTGGCCCTTTAATCCATGCCACTAATATAGAATGTAAATAGTTGAGCCCCTAGCATTGATATCTGTGGTGCCCCACGAGTAAAATCGATTAACATGAAAATTACCCACCTATCTCAACTTTCTGCTTTCTGTTAGTTAGCCAGTGAGGCTGGATTCCTGTTTTTGTTGATACAGTTCCCAGATGACCTCATTATGAATAGTTTGAGCTCCAAAACTCACTGATGGATAAGCTCAGTAGGGGCCAGTTTACACAGGCTGGAATGAAGTGTAAGTTTTGATTGGTTGACACAATTTATGAGGTTATATTAAGTAGGCGAATGGTATGTTGGCCTTCATAGCAAGAGGATGTAACTATAGGAATAGGGATGTTTTACTGCAGGGTGTTGGTAAGGTCACCCTTGGAGTATTGTGTGCAGTTTTGGTCTCCTTGTCTGAGGAAGGATGTCCTTGCTATAGAAGGAGCACAGCGAAGATCTACCAGGCTGATTCCTGGGATGGCAGGTCTGTCATTTGAGGAGATCATGGTTAGGATTACATTCACTGGAGTTTAGAAGAGTGAGAGAGAATCACATAGAAACATATAAAATTCTAACAAGGTTAGACAGGGTAGATTCAGAAAGAATGTTCCCAATGATGGGGGAGTCCTGTACTAGGGATCATAATCTGATGATATGGGGTAAACCTTTTAGGACTGAGGTGAGGAGAAATTTCTTCACCCAGAGGGTCATGAATGTGTGGAATTCACTCGTACAGAAAGTAGTTGAGGCCAAAACATGTGATTTCAAGAAGAAATTATATGTAGATCGAGGCTAAAGGGATATAGGGAAGAAAGAGGGGATCAGGATATTGAATCTGATGATCAGTAATGATTATAATGAATGGCGGAGCAGGCTTGAATAGCCTCCTCCTGCTTCTAGTTTCAATGCTTACTCTTTAATATATTTTTTCAATGTCTGCTTACTTGGACATGGTAAGAGGTTGGAAGTGGCGTAAAACTTCTAATACTAAAACAACACTTGACTCTTTTGTAACGTTCTAAGACGGGCAGTTTTTTCTTACAAAAGCATATTTTGGAATGAGTATTTGTTTTAATCAGCATTTCACGGCTTGCTATTGTTATTACATGGTTCATTGCCTCTGTACAGAGGGCATAGTGAGTGAATAGGTATGGAGAGGACATGGAGGTGGCAAGGGTGGGTGAAAGGCAAGGTCCAGAGGACCTAACAGCCCTTAATATAACTGGGACAGAGTCCCAGAGAACCGAAGCCACCTTTCTAACCAGTCCACATTGGCAGTCACCCGGGTCTGTGGCTGTATCTGCACTGCTTTCAGAGATGATGGGCCAGATTCAACCCTGCAAAAACTCCTCGAAGTCAGGAAATTTCCTGATGACATCTTCCTGCCTTGTTAATGAAAATATTTCATTTATTGTCACATGTACTGGGATACAGTGAAAAGTATTGTTTGATTTATTATTGTCACATGTACTGGGATACAGTGAAAAGTATTGTTTGATTTATTATTGTCACGTGTATTGGGATACAGTGAAAAGTATTGTTTGATTTATTATTGTCGCGTGTACTGGGATACAGTGAAAAGTATTGTTTGATTTATTATTGTCACATGTATTGGGATACAGTGAAAAGTATTGTTTGATTTATTATTGTGACATGTATTGGGATACAGCGAAACGTATTGTTTGATTTATTACTGTCACATGTACTGGGATACAGTGAAACGTATTGTTAGATTTATTACTGTCACATGTATTGGGATACAGTGAAAAGTATTGTTTGATTTATTATTGTCACATGTACTGGGATACAGTGAAAAGTATTGTTTGATTTATTATTGTCACGTGTACTGGGATACAGTAAAAAGTATTGTTTGATTTATTATTGTCACGTGTATTGGGATACAGTGAAAAGTATTGTTTGATTTATTATTGTCACATGTACTGGGATACAGTGAAAAGTATTGTTCGATTTATTATTGTCACATGTATTGAGATATAATGAAAAGTACTGTTTGATTTATTACTGTCACATGAATTGGGGCACAGTGAAAAGTATTGTTTGTTTTATTATTGTCACATATATTAGAGTACAGTGTAAAGTATTGTTTCTTGTGCGCTATACAGACAAAACATATCGTTCATAGAGTACCTAGTGAAGAACAGAGTGCAGAATGTAGTGTTACAGTCATAGCTAGAGTGTGGAGAAAGATCAGCTTAATATATGGTAAGTCCATTCAAAAGTCTGATGGCAGCAGGGAAGAAGCTGGTCTAGAGTCAGTTGGTATGTGACCTCAGACTTTTGTATCTTTTTCTCGATGGAAGAAGCTGTAAGAAAGAATGTCCAGGGTGCATGGGGTCCTTATTATGCTGGCTGCTTTTCTAAGATAGAGGGAAATGTCGACAGAGTCAATGGATGGGAGGCTGGTTTCCATCGGGAAAAGAAACCAGCCATTACATCCAGGACTGCATCTGAAAAATAGTTACTTAGGAAAGGTATCAGACTGGGGAAGGGGAGAAAGAGGGGGATACATCACAATTTCTGCAGCTCCATTAAATGTCCAAATGCATTTCACAGGAGTGCTAGCAGATAAAAAAATCACACCATTTCTCTTTGGAAGTTACTAGGAAGGGTGACTCTATGCTTGCTTGAAGACGTAGATCTTCAGGAGTGATCTAAAGGAGATAGATATGTAGAGGTTTCTGGATGAATTCCAGAGCTTAGGGCCTAGACAGCTGAAGGCATGGCTGCCAAAGATTAGAATTAAAGAGGGGGGAGTTGTCAAAGACCTGTCACTAGGAGATGATAAGACGGGTGAGGAGGCTCAGGAACAACGCTCCCTGAGCCAAGCTGTTCCTGTACAGCTGCTATGGACAAACTGGAACCTTTCCCTGGCATGCCTTAAGCACAGAGAGCAGCACAAATCTGTTCAGGCACTTGCCACCCGATCAATCTTTTCTCAATCGTTAGCAAAGTGATGGAAAGTCAAAGCCTGTCCACCATTTACAAGGCACAAGTCAGGAGAGTGATGAAGACTCCCCACTTGCCTGGGTGGGGGCAGCTCCCAACAACACTCAAGAAGCTTGACACCATCCAGGACAAAGCAGCCCTGCTTGACTGGCACTCCATCCACAAACATTCACTTCCTCCACCACCGACGCTCAGTAGCAGTGTGTACCATCTACAAGATGCACTGCAACAATTCACCTAAGATCCTTAGACAGCACCTTCCAAACCTACGACTACTTCCATTTAGAAGGACAAGGGCAGCAGATACTTCGGGAACACCACCACCTGCAAGTTCCCCTCGGAGCCACTCACCATCCTGACTTGGAAATATATTAGCCATTCCTTCACAGTTGCTGGGTCAAAATCCTGGAATTCCCTCCCTCATGTTATTGTGGGCAGCTCACTACTATCTTCTTAAGGGGCAATTAAGGCCAGCAAAGCCCATGTCCCACGAATGAATAATAAAAGGTACCTTCAACAATGTTAAATAGGTGAACATGAGGTTTGTTGTTTGAGGAATAGTTGAGGACTCTGGATCTGTACTCAAAATTTAGAAAGATGGGGGGGGGAATCCTTTTGAAACTTGCACGATACTGTGAGGCCTGGATAGAATAGAAGTGGAGAGATATTTCGCTAGTTGGAAAAACTAGAACCATAGGGCACAGGCTAAAGGGATGATCCCTTAAAACAGAGATAAGGAGGAATTTCTTCAGCCAGAGAGTGGTGACTACGTGGAACTCTTTGCCACAGAAGGCTGTAGAGGCCAGGTCATTGAGTGTCTTTAAGACAAATCAGCCCTGCTCGATTGGTACCTTATCCACCACTTTAAATGTTTTCTTATTAACCTTTGGAATTGTCTGCTCCAGATGCTAATAGGGGCTGGGTCACTGAATATATGTAAGAAGTCTCACAACACCAGGTTTACTAGATAACTGAATGTATAATATAGCTCCCTACTACCTTCTCGAGGGCAATTAGGATGAGCAATAAAAGCAAAACCGGTTTAGCCAACAATGTTCACACCGCACAAGCCAAAAAAAGACAAATTGAAAATCAGGAGTATTTTAAATTTGATGCACGTTTGGCCAGGAGTCAAGGTAGGCCAGGATACAAGGGACACAAGTTAGCCCACAGGAAGAAGTGTTTGGATGTGACAGAAGCCCTGAGGGGCTAAGAAAATGATACTGCTTCAGAACAAAATTGGCTTGCAATAAAAGGAAAAACAAGGTTTAAAAATGTGATTTCTCTCTCTGTTGCCGTATCAGCTGAAGATGGGGAATGCTCCATAAATGATCCATCCTATCTGCAGCACTTACACAAGCCTGAGGGCTTTCAGCTCTTGGCATTAATGCCGTCAGTAAGAAACAAGCCGTATCTGTTGTGCCAAATCCCTTTATGGTGTGTATGTTCTCTCACAATCCCTTGTTTGTGCACGAGCTAACAGTACCCCTTCTGTGTAGAGCAAGGTGCTTCCAGTGCCTGGGGATCGGGAGTGCTGGACCCGGAGTTCCTCAGTCTGCCCGAGGCAGTTTGCACGTTAACAGCAACTGGTGCTCAGAATTCCTGCATTTCCCACTTGCTGGGAATAGATCGGATCCAGAGGCCCAGGCTGGGGTCAAATCCCACCGTGGCAACAGGCAGGATTTAAATTTGGTTCTCAAATCTGGAATTGGAAAGCCAGTAGCAGTGATTGTGACCATGAGACCTCTGTCAATTATCGGACAAACTGACCCCTTCCCTAATGTCCTTTAGGGAAAGGATTACTGCTGTCCTTATCCAGTCTGGCATCCACGTGACTGCATGCCCGCAGCATGGGTGGCACAATGGCACAGCGGTTAGCACTGCTGCCTCACAGCACCAGGGACCCGGTTTCGATTCCCAGCTTGGGTCTGTGTGGAGTCTGCATGTTCTCCCCGTGTCTGCGTGGATTTCTTCCGGGTGCTCCGGTTTCCTCCAGCAGTCCGAAAGACTGTGCTGGTTAGGTGCTAAATTCTCTGTCAGTGTAACCCAAACAGGAGTGTGGCGACCAGGGAATTTTCACAGTAACCTCATTGCAGCGTTAGTGTAAGCCTACTTGTGACACCTTAAGCAATGCGGTTGCCTCTTAACTGCCTCTTTATTAAGGTGTGGCAAGTAGGTTAGGGTAGGCAAAAATGCTGGCTTTGCCAGTGATGCTCATCTCCCATGAAAGCATAAAGAGGAAGGTGTACCTCAAACGTGACATCTAAGCAGACATATCACAAAAGGAGCTTCTGAATGGCCATGGAAGACAGAGAAGAGCCTCCACTGGATAGCAGAAAGCTGGCAAGGAGCAAGTCACAGAGATGGTGCAGAGGCGGAGTGGGAAGCAGGAGAGCACTATCCTTGATCAGGGTGTTGACGGGCGATGTCCATTCTGACAACACTGATCTGAGGCCAAACCTTTTGCACATCAAGGCCTTAATCCTGTGACGCTGGCAGAAATGCCAGGGCTGAACGAGGCAAGCAATTGACTGATCAGGAAAGCTGCCAAGCTGAGGTGGGACGCTGAATAGGCAGAGTGGCAGCGGGAGGCTGCAGGGAGCAGCAGAGGATGCCTGACTGCTGGGTTAGCCGGGCGCAGGTAGCCCAGTGTTTGCACCTTGTCCCTGTGCCTCACTGTCCGAGCACTGCCTGAACCTGCCTCACCACAGCAGGCCCAAGGCTCAGCTACATTCCAAACGTGGGCAAGGTACTTGCTAAAGCTGGTTTTCAAAGTCAGATGTGAGCCCGTTCAAGGGCAGTCTCAGGGCAACAATAATGCGTGACACTCCTGTCTCTTTAAGAAATGTATTTTAAGCACGTTCTCTGCAGTTTTTTTTTAATTCATTCATGGGACGTGGGCATCGCTGACTGACCAGCATTTATTGCACATCCCTAGTTGCCCCTTGAGAGCAGGGTGGTGAGCTGCCGTCTTGAATCATTGCATGTTCTGTGGATTGACCCACAATGCCGTCAGGGAGGGAACTCCAGGATTTTGACCCAGCAACAGTGAAGGAACGGCCGATATATTTCCAAGTCAGGACGGTGAGTGGCTTGGAGGGGAACTTGCAGGTGGTGCTGCCCTTGTCCTTCTAGATAGTAGAGGTCGTGGGTTTGGAAGGTGTTGTCTAAGGATGAGTTGCTGCAGTGCATGTTGTAGATGGAACACACTGCTGCTACTGAGCGTCGGTGGTGGAGGGAGTGAATGTTTGTGGATGGGGTGCCAATCAAGCAGGGCTGTTTTGTCCTGGATGGTGTCGAGCTTCTTGAATTTTGTTGGACCCATCCAGGCAAGTGGGGAGTATTCCGTCACGCTCCTGACTTGTGCCTTGTAGATGGTGGATAGCTTTGTTATAAGCAAGCCTATTTGTTTTTACTGTGGCACCGAGCTATCTGAGTCGGTGTGCTTTTTTGTTGGTATAGCCATATAAGGGGCCTTTCATTTATTTTTAATTTGGCCTAATGCACTGTTCTAGAGTTTATGGTCCTTTTTGATTTGTTGGGGGAGGAATGATTGACAGGTCAGGTGGAACTGTTTTTCACAGGAAAAATTTACTTCCAGTTTGGCAGAAGCCACTTGGCTCCAGACTAGAAGCACTGTCTTTCTGTCTCTCTCCCTGGTATTGGAAATTTAGCTAGCTAGAGGCAAGGAGTGCCTTTGTTTCTTGAAGCATGCTGAAAATTCCATGGCTGGAAGGCCTCAGCATTTTCAATTCAAGAAGTAAACCAGAGCAGGAGGTTGCAAATCTACAAGATCCAGCATCATGTGCACATACTTGTTTTCTACACTGAATCAGACTAAACTATTAATCCAGAAACTCAGCTAACGTTCTGGGGACCTCGATTCAATCCCGCCATGGTGGAATTTGAACTCACTGGAAAGAATCCGGAATTAAGAATTTACTAATGACCATGAAACCACTGTCGAAAAATCCATCTGGTTCACTAATGTCTTTTTGGGAAGGAAACCTACCGTCCTTATTCGGTCTGGCCGACATGTGACTCCACAGCCTCAGCAATGTGACTGATACTTAAATGCCCTCAGGATGGGCAAAAAATGCTGGCCCAGCCAGCAACATCCATATCCCACAAATGAATAAAAAATCATTTTCATGGTTGTTTTTGTTTGTAATTGGTAAAAATTGTTAATTGTATCATATGTTACTGTATTCTTAAATAAACTTTGTTTGGTAAAAGCTCCCTAGTGGATCGTTTAAATCTTCCTGGAATGAAACAAGATATGCTTATGCCAAATTTAAAGTGCAAAACTAATGGTTTAGGCTAATTTCATAAAACACTTGGAGTTTCTGATCATAACAGATATCCCAGAACACAGATATTTCTCATAGGAGAAAGTTAATTTAACATAAAATAATCTCTTCACCACTTCTCGTGCTAGGATACGGCAATTATGACTACGTGAGCCCAAAACACTGCTTGGCTTTGCTCCATACCAACAACCCAAGGATATTGAGGTGATTTGTTGTGGTTTTAATGCTGCCTTGGCTGAGATGAGATCATTCTGGGATCCAGTTGGGAAAATGTCTGGTTTCTTTGGTTTAGTCTGGTTATATTTAGATAAAAGCAAAACACTACGGATGCTGGAATGTGAAACAAAAACAGAAAATGCTGCAAAAATCTCAGCAGGTCTGACAGCATCTGTGTTATATTTACCCCCACCCAGCCTCCAGGATATTCAGTATCGTGGGTTTATGGATTTGAGCCCTATTTCAGTCAGTCCGAATGAATGCGAGACCAGAGCTCCAGCCTCTGGAATTAGCAGTTTGTGAAGTACAGAAGTCCAATGGGAGCAGTGTGGTGATCTCAGCCATTGCATCTGACTGGGAGTCTCGCGTTGGGTCAATGTCTAAGTGTTTAAAATTTTTTTTTTAAAGAAAACGTTCGTTGATGAACTAAAGAGATTATATTTCTCTTGCCAAAGGACCTCGGGAACAAGGAGCATATCAAGCAATATTGAGCATGATTGCTACGACTCTCATTACTTTTACAGATGTACCATAGAAAGCATTCTTTCCGGTTGTATCACAGCTTGGTATGGGCTCCTGCTCTGCCCAAGGCCGCAAGGAACTACAAAGAGCTGTGAACGAAGTCCAGTCCATCACACAAACCAGCGTCCCCTCCAGCGACTCCATCTACACTTCCCGCTGCCTTGGAAAAGCAGCCAGTATGACCAAGGACCCCATACACCCCGGACATTCTCTCTTCCACCTTCGGGAAAGAGATCCAAAGGTCTGAGGACATGTACCAACCGACTCAAGAACAACTTCTTCCATCAGACTTTTGAATGGACCTACTTTATATTAAGCTGATCTTTCTCTACACCCTAGCTACAACTGTAACATTACAGTCTGCATTCTCTCCTTTCCTTCTCTATGAACAGTATGCTTTGACTGTTTCTCGCACAAGAATACTTTTCATTGTATACCAATACATGACAATATTAAATCAAATCTGTATAGTGTGCACGAAACTATACTTTTCATTGTATATCAATATATGTGAAAATAATAAATCAAAGTAATGATACAAGGATTTGATTTGATTTCTTTTATTATATTCATAGAGAATGAAAGGAAAGCGTGCAAAACGTAGTGTCACAATCATAGCCAGGGCATAACGAAAGATCAACTTAGTGCGAGATAGGTCCATTGGAAACTCTGATTGCCGCAGGGAGAAGCTGTTCTTGAGTCGGTTGATACGTGACCTCAGACTTTTGTACCTTTTTCCCCAACAGAAGAAGGTGGAAGAGAGAATATCTGGGGTGCATGGAGTCCTTAATTTTTCTGAGACAGCAGGAAGTGTAGATAGAGTCAATGGATGGGAGGCTGGTTTGAGCGATGGACTGGGCTACAACATGACCCTTTGTAGTTTCTGGTGGTCTTGGTCAAAACAAGAGCCATACCAAGCTGTGATATATCTGGAAAAGATGCGTTCTATGATTTGCTGCCTTGGCTGGGATGAGATCATTCCAGTATCCAATTTGGGAAATGTCTGGCTTCTTTGGCTTAGTCTGGTTATATTTAGATAAAAGCAAAATTCTGCAATTGCTGGAATCTGAAACAAAAACAGAAAATGCTGCAAAATCTCAGCAAGTCTGACAGCACAATAGAATTGAGCAGAGTAGAACATAGAACATTACAGCACAGAACAGGCCCTTCGGCCTTCGATGTTGTGCCGACCAAAATAAAAAGCAATGCCCCTCCAAACTAAACCATTCCCTTCTCTTCCATATACTTATCAATTAACCTCTTAAACGCCACCAAACTTGGCGCATCTACAACTGCTGCAGGCAGGGCATTCCACTCCCTAATCACTCTTTGAGTAAAGAACCTACCTCTGATATCCGTCCTATAACTATCACCCCTTAATTTAAAGCTGTGTCCCCTCGTGCTAGCTTTCTCCATCCTAGGAAAAAGGCTATCACTGTCCACCCTATCTAAACCTCTAATCATCTTATATGCTTCAATAAGATCCCCTCTTAGCCGCCTCCTTTCTAACGAAAACAACCTCAAATCCTTCAACCTCTCTTCATAGGACCTGCCCTCCATACCAGGCAACATCCTGGTAAACCTCCTCTGTACCCTCTCCAATGCCTCCACATCTTTCTTATAATGTGGGGACCAGAACTGCACACAATACTCCAAGTGCGGCCGCACTAGAGTTTTGTACAGTTGCAACATGATGCTGCGGCTCCTAAATTCAATCCCCCTACCAATAAAAGCTAAGACTCCATATGCCTTCTTAACAACTTTATCCACTTGACTGCCTACTTTCAGGGATCTATTGACACATACACCAAGATCCTTCTGGTCCTCAACACTATTAAGAGCCCTACCATTAGCCCTATACTCTACACATTTATTGTTCCTGCCAAAGTGCATTACCTCACACTTTTCCACATTAAACTCCATTTGCCACCTCTCGGCCCAGCTCTGCAACTTGTCCAAGTCACTCTGTAAACTAAAACACCCCTCTTCACTATCTACCACACCACCAACTTTAGTATCATCTGCAAATTTACTGATCCATCCCTCAATACCCTCATCCAGATCATTTATAAAAATTACAAACAGCAGGGGCCCCAAAACAGACCCCTGAGGCACACCACTTGTCACCGAACTCCACGATGAATATCTCCCATCAACCACCACCCTCTGTCTTCTATCTGCCAGCCAATTCCTAATCCAATTAGCTAAATCACCCTCTATTCCACACATCTGCATTTTCTGTAGAAGTCTTCCATGGGCCACCTTATCAAACGCCTTACTAAAGTCCATATATACTACATCAACCGCCTTACCCCCATCCACCTCTCTGGTCACTTTCTCAAAAAACTCAATGAGGTTAGTAAGGCATGACCTACCCTTCACGAAACCATGCTGACTATCCCCAATCAATTCATTTCTCTCTAAATAACTATAAATCCTATCCCTAATAATTCTCTCCAATACCTTGCCCACAACAGAAGTAAGACTCACTGGCCTATAATTCCCTGGAAGGTCTCTCTTCCCCTTCTTAAACAATGGGACCACATTCGCTATCCTCCAGTCCTCCGGAACCACACCCGTAACCAACGAGGACCTGAAGATCAGAGACAGAGGCTCTGCAATCTCCTCTCTTGCCTCCCAGAGAATCCTAGGGTAAATCCCGTCCGGCCCAGGGGACTTATCCAACTTCAAACCCTCGAGAATTTCTAACACATCCTCCCTATCTACTACAATACTCCCCAATTTGCAACCCTGTACCTCAGTGCTCTCCATAGCTACATTTCCAGCACTCTGCGTGAATACCGAAGAGAAATATTTATTCAGTGCCTCACCAATCTCTTCAGGCTCCACGCACAACTTCCCACTGCTGTCTATGACTGGCAAGAATTCTATGACTAGAATTGAGGTAAGTTCCCCCATCTGTCTGAACGGCAGCCACAGACAATCGCAATTAGAGAATTCAGGAGAAACTTCTTTATTTAGAGACTCAGAAAGTGAAGAATGAAAATGACAGCAAAATGCAAATGCATCAAATCAAAGAACGCTCAGAAGCTCCATAATTCCTCATCTCTGGAAATGGGTGTGCTTGTGTCATTATATTTGAAGACTCTAACCATTTTGCTTAAATATTTATACAAGCTCCTCAAACTGGGAGATTGGGGGGAGCAATGACACAACCTCCCTGTTTAAGGGGAACACCCCCTGTTTTATTCTGCAATCGCTGCGTGAGGTAGCTGGGTGGCACAGCGGTTAGCACTGCTGCCTCACAGTACCAGGGACGCAGGTTCAATTCCCAGATTGGGTCCCTGTCTGTGTGGAGTTTGCACATTCTCCCCGTGTCTGCGTGGGTTTCCTCCCACAGTCCGAAAGACGTGCTGGTGAGGTGCTACATTCTCCCTCAGTGTAACCCGAACAGGAGTGAGGCAACTAGGGATTTTCACAGTAACTTCATTGCAGTGTTAATGTAAGCCTATTTGTGATACTAATAAACAAACTTCAGATTAATCATTCATTGCCCGTCTAATTGAGACATCAATCCCAGTGCGGTGGTATTTATAAACTAGCACGTGGATTAGGGATAGTTGGGGTGGAACTTTCCTGCTAAACTGATAAGAGCAAATTTGAAAATTGCGACACAGAAGACAGCAAATGCTGGCACCCAGATGTTGTTGCTTTTCAAAATCAGTTTCAAACTGTGCTAAACATTGCATTCCCTGTTTGAATTGGAGGAGGTGTCTATCAATCACTGCCTGCCGCCATTTCCCTCCCTTCCCACTTACCGCCCCACAGAGGACCCCGCTCGCCGATTGGCTGCCGGGCCTGTCAGTCACAAGCGTTTTTCCCCTGCCATTGGACAGCCCGTCCGTCCATCAAACCTACGTTCCTGCTGACTGGACATTCCGCTGGTCAACCCACCTCCCATCCGATTGGACAGCCCCTCTGTCTATCACATAGACCCGCCCTCCGATTGGACAGCCTAGCCATCCATCGGACCCGCCCCCTCTGCGATTTGACATCCAGCCTGTCCGTCAGAGCGTACGTTCTGCCGATTGGACAATCAATTTGTCAACCAGATTACCCACCCGCCTCTAATTACAGTCAGCCCAGCCATTAGCCTGGCACGCCCCTCGCTTCCGCTCGAATTGGACGATCCAGCCGTCAGTCATATCTGCCTCGCCTTCCATTGGATAAACCGGGTGTCAGTCAGGGCGGCGTCTAGCCTAATTCGACGGCCCACCCATCCATCAACCTCCCAATCGTCCCGCCTCCCCGTGTGAACCACCAATCAGGCCCGGACCGCCCATCTCTTCTCAACCGCTCACAAACCAGACAAATGTAAACGAACTAACAAGAAAGGAAAAAAAATGTCCATAATACCGGCGAGCGGGCGGCCGGGAGGGAAGGCGGGCAGCTCCAGTCCGATTGGTCCTCCTCCAGCGCTCGTCAAAAACGGGCCTTTTAAAAAAAAAACTTAATATTTTTTTCTCTCCATTCCTCTGGTTTAAAAAAAAATAACCGGAGTTGTGGTGGGCGGGGGGATGAAAGTTTAGATGTAGAGGGGGGCGGAGGGGGGGTTTGACAGCGGAGAAGGGGTGAAGAAGGAGGGAAAAGAAAATGGAGGCGGGAGGGAAAAGCCGTTGAGGGCGGCCAGGGGCAGGTGGGAAGAAGGCGGCCGCCGATTGGGCGGGCCGGCCGGGTTTGAATGAGTGAGGCGGGCGCTGATTGGGGCGGGCGGCGGCGGGGCGGGTGGTTGCCCGGATGTTGGCGCGGGCCCCCCGCGCGCGCGCGCTGGCGGTTATTGTCTGAGGGAGAGAGAGGGAGAGAGAGAGAGAGGAGGAAGATGGGAGTACGGGGGAGCGGGACTGGAGGGCAATGGGGAAGAGGAGGAGGAGGAGGAGGAGGAAGGGTGGGGGGAGAGACAAACCGGGGGACAGGCAGGCGAGAACTCAGACCCCGCACACCCCCCCCCCCCCTCCCCCTCCCCCTCCCCGCACCGGGCGGCCGATCGCTCCCTTCCCCCTTCTCCAAGCCGATGGCGCCTTTTTTTTTGTGTGTGTGTGACAGCGGCGGCGGGAAGAGAGTGGCCCCGGAGCTGCGGCTCTCTCCCTTCAAATAAACAGTCCCCTTCCTGTGAGATAGAGACAGTTAGTGCTGTCCGTAAAACTATTCAGATTATCCGTCTGTTATTACATCTAAAACGGCACAGAATATGTACATTAAACTACTGAGATCCGTCTGCTATTGCTGTGATAATGTACTTAAAACTATACGAAATATGTACATAATACTATTCAGATTATCCATCTGTACTGCTCTGGTTATACATCTAAAACTGCACAGAATATGTACATTAAACTACTGAGATCCGTCTGCTATTGCTGTGATTATACACTTAAAACTATACAAAATATGTACATAATACTATTCAGATTATCCATCTGTACTGCTCTGATTATCCATCTAAAACTGCACAGAATATGTACCTTAAACTACTGAGATTATCCATTTGCTATTGCTCTGATTATATACTTAAAACTATACAGAGTATGTACATAACACTATTCAAATTATCCATCTGTAACTACTCAGATTATGTATCTAAAACTGCACAGAATATGTACATAAAACTATTGAAATTATCCATCTGCTATTGCTCTGATTATATACTTAAAACTATACAGAATATGTACATAAAACTTTTCAGATTATCCATCTATACTGCTCTGATTATACATCCAAAACTGCACAGAATATGTACCTTAAACTACTGAGATTATCCATCTGTAAAATTTAAAATTTGAAAATTTAAAAGTGCAGAGAATATATACATAAAACTATTCAGATTATCTATCTGTACTGCTCTGATTATACATCGAAAACTATAGAGTATGTACATAAAACTACTGAGATTATCCAACTGCTATTGCTCTGATTATATACTTAAAAACTATACAAAATATGTACATAAAACTACTCATTATACATCTGAAACTGTACAGGCTATGCACATTTAAAACTGCACAGAATATTTACATAAAACTACTGAGATTATCCATCTGTAACTCCTCAGATTATAAATTTAAAACTGCACAGAATATGTACATAAAACAACTGAGATTATCCACCTGTAACTAGTCAGATTATGTGTTTAAAACTGCACAGAAAATGTACGTAAAACTACTCAGATTATCCATCTGTACTGCTCTGATTATACATGTAAAACTGTACAGAATAGGTACATTAAAATACTGAGATTATCCATCTGTACTGCTGTGATTATATACTTAAGACTATGTAAAATACGTACATAAAACAATTCATATTATCCATCTAACTATTCAGATTATATATTTAAAACTGTACAGAATATATACATAAAACTATTAAGATTATCCATCTGCTACTGCTCAGATTGTATACTTAAAACTATACAAAATATGTACATTAAACTACTCAGATTTGTCCATGTGTAACTACTCAGGTTGTACTTCTGAAACTATTAAATTATTTGCATAAAAGTATATAGATTATGCATCTGTAACTGCTCAGATTATATACATAAAATTACTCAGATTATACTTCTGTAATCACTGAGGTTATACATCTGAAACTATACAGATATATCTATAATTATACAGATTATACATCTATAACTATTCAGAATGTACATCTGAAACTACTCAGATTATATATGTAAACTATTTTGATTATATGTGTATAAAACTACCCATTGTAAATACAAATACTCAGATTGTAGATTAAATATGTATAAACCTATTCATTATAAATATATTCAGATTATAAAAGTATAAAACTATTCAGATTATATACATATATGAAACTACTCAGATTGTATATAAAACTATTTGAATTATGTATCTAAAACTATTTAGATTGTAAATATAAAACTATTTGTATTATATGTATATAAAAGTATCTATTTTAAATATAAATACTCAGTTTCTATTTATAAATGTTTAGATTTTATATGTATAAAGCTACTCATTGCAAATATAAAGATATTCAGATTATAAAAGTATAAAACTAATCAGATCATGTGTATGAAACTATTCAGATTGTATATAAAACTACTCGAATTATGTATCTAAAACTATTCAGATTGTATAAGTAAAACTATTTGGATTATAAATATAAAACTACTTGGATTATATGTGTATAAATAACTCGTAAATATAAAACTTCGGATTTTTTGTGTACAAAGTTAGTCATCTGTAAAACTATTCAGAATGTATACTTAATTTTATATATATAAACTATTCTGATTGTGTATATAAAGATTGTAAAGATATAAACTATTCAAATTGTATATATAAACCATTCAGGTTAGATGTATAAAACTTTATATATAGTTACTATGAAGATAATATGCAAAAAACGAGTATAGATAAGCTATTGAGATAAACATCACTTGCAATTGTATATAACTTATTATATGTCACTTGACTGTATATATATATAAAAAACTTATATATGACTATGGAGATATGTAATTTGAGATATATAATTTGTGTCACTTGAGACATATATAATCAATGTAAATATTGAGATGTATTATATTTATATATTTCATTTGAGGTAATATACGTGTGTGTGTGTATGTATATATATATATATATATATACATATATATCAGTATTGCAATATATGTATGTCACTAGTTGGGTGATATTTGTGCCCCTATTCTCACTGTTGCCCCCTCCCGCCCCATTTTTTTAAAAATATTGCATTCATGTCCTCTCAGGGGTTTATTACCTCCCTCCCCATTTAAATGTATTTCCTCTCAAGATACATTTAAGAATGTGGGGGGTTTTTAAATGTCTTTTTGTCCTTCCAGCTTGGGAGTGGGAACTATTTTTATTTTCTGAAGTCATTTCATTGATTTGCATTCTTTGCAGCAGGAGATTTTCCCCTTCTTCCTCTCCCCCCTCCTTTTTTCAGTTTTCCCTCCCTTTTGTTCCTGCAAAGGTTTCTTTGCCTTTTTGCTGCCCTCATCTCATTCTGAGTTTGTTGCTGTTTTGTTTTGTTTTAATCCTTTATCTGATTGACAGAAAACTGGTGGGAAAAGCTATCCTCTTCTCTTTCTATTGCCCCACCTCATCCTCCTCTTCATGTCAGCTCAGATTTTTGACATGTTTTGCAAATGTTGTATTGTATTTTTCCTTCTTCCCCCTCTCTCCCACCAACAAGAGCATTGATCTCACCTTGCTGAGCTATTTCCCTCCCCCTCTGCCCAGCTAACCGAGATTGCAGCTCAGAATTGAGTTAACTTTTAAACTGGTATGTCTGTTTGGGTGATTGAATATTATCCGGGAGTCTCGATTTTCAGTTTTTAAGATTGCTAAGTTTTTTTTTAAAGACAAACCACAGATGTCACCCAGTGTGATTTAGTGCCAAAACTTCAAATGGCAAAACGTAACATTCTGCAAAATGCTCATTGTATCCAATTTGGAAAGAAACTGCAAGCGAAGCAGGAATGTTGAAGCTAATCCTTTTTTTAAACCTTCGAACGGACATGGTTTGATTTTTGTTTCAGGTAGAATGTTATAAAAGTTTTCTCAAGTCTTGGATATGAGCAGTTGGAATGTTTGGAAATTGCAGTTAATTTTAAACAATGTCATAAAAGTGGGGATTTGCTGATTTGAATGTGTCGAATGCACTATTGTTATCAGATGAGGGTGAAAGTCTCCTGTAAGTAACTACAGATACTTTAATACCTAAAATGGGTGCTAATTACTATTAAATTTGTCACAAGAGTTGATGTAACATCTGAAACAGCTTTATCTATTCTGTAGTCGATTCTTCCAGTTTACGGATTTAAGATTGAATTCTTGACCACTTGTACTGTCCAGTTTCCAGTCTGATTTGGTTGAGTTAGACTGGCACGTGTAGAGGTTGGCTGGGTGCGTTCCTTTTGCTTTTATGCTGACCATTAGATTTAACTCCGTGTTTCATTTTCTGTCACCTTAACTGGTGTCAGCTAATACAAAAGTAAGATTTGATTGTTGTACTTGGGAGTGGATGATTCGACTACTGATCGAGCTGCTGGTTGGGAATACATTCCGCTCTCGAAAATTGGCAGCTGACAGATTCAAAACACATCTCACTTGCTAAAGGCTATAAACTGATTTCTATGTCCAATTTCAAGTGTTAGTCATGTGCTGTTCGTGCAACAGATCATGCTCCAGACAGCAAATAAGACACCCGAGTTTATTTAATTACTTTGGTTGCTAAGCTTTGAGAAACACAGTTCTGGTTAATGTTGTGAAAGTGTCTTGTTAATGTAATGAAAGCATCATTTCCAAAGCAGTGCAAAATAGGATTAGAAATTATGAATCTCAGAGATGAGGTGTTTGTTGTATGTAGAGAGGTTGAATAGTTTAGAATTCTCTAGAATTTAGAAGAATGAGCAGAGATCAAACTGAGATATGCAAGGTATGGATAAATTAGACATGGAGAGAATGCTTCCTCTTGTGAGGCATTCTAGGACATGAAGTCATAGCCTTAGGATAAGGGGCAGCAAATTTAAAATAGAGTTGAGGAGAAACTACTTTTCCTAAAGGGTTATGAATCTGTAGAATTTGCTAACCCAAAGTGCGGTGGATGCTGGGACAGTGAGTAAATTTAAGGAGGAGTTAGTCAAACTTTTAATTGGTAATGAGTTGACGGGTTATGGGGAAAAGACAAGAAAATGAGGATGATATCAACTGTGGCCAAGTGGACTTGATGGGTCGAATGGCCTAGTTTTGCTCCAATATCTTATGAATAGTCTTGAAAGTAGCCTCATTGTTTTAAAAGTTCTTTGCAGATACATTTTGTTTCCTGAATTTCTTGAATACTTTGCTATGTTTGGAAGATTGGACCAGTATCTCCAATTATGACGTGCTGCCAGTTGCAAAATTAAAAGGTATTCTATATACCTTGAATGGGGTTTCTGTATAATCTTTTTTAGCAATTTGTTAAATATTTGTCTTGCCCAAATGAAGATGTGGTGATTTGTAAAACTCCTTTCCAGCTCTGTTCTCTACTACTTACTGCCTGCTGTTCCAACTAGAGATGTTGAATTTGCATCATATGATTCCTATCATGAGAAATAAAATGCATCTTGTCTCTCTCTTTAAAACACTAAAGTGTAGTTTTAAAATGCATGTGCTGACCAACACTAAATAGAAATATCCCGACTTTCAGGGAACATAAATTTGTAATAATGTTGATTTCGCTAAACAATGTTAACATTTTCTTAAGATCAGCTGTATACAAGAGTTCAGTTAAAAGTCGAATCCTAGTTTAAAATGAAGGTGATTAGCATTAGAGCTGTCCTTTTATATCTGGAAGTTTTTGCATCTTTCCCTTGCTCCATAGAGAGAGAAAATAACTGGTGTTGTTTCTATCTGTCTCTGACAGGCTGGCGGGAAAGCTGGGAAGGACTCGGGAAAGGCCAAGGCTAAAGCAGTTTCCCGCTCTCAAAGAGCAGGGCTACAGGTAAGTTATTGTGTTCCTAATCGATCTTACAAGGGAATCAAACATGTTTTCAGAATCGGAACCGTGTTTCCAGCTTACTGAAGTAGTAAAACGAGATGAATGATGGTTCATTATTTTCTGTAAGAGCATCTTGAACATAAATATCCTCAATGGAATGATCAACAAATGACTGTTGGGACTTATTATTGGAAGGACATATTATAGGATAGTACGTGTCAAAGACAGCCATCCCTGCTTCTCTTGAACAAGTGTCAGCAGTAAGGCTGTAGTTGAGTCCTGAAGCAGCAATTCTAGAAGAGGGTGAACAGGACGTCTGAAATGTTGTTTAATGGTGACAGCTGATTGAAGAGAACTGGTTTGGTTAGGTTGACCCTATTTGGTTAATTGTTCTTGTTGGACAGATACCAGCTGCGTGGAAAGAGTAAAGGTACAAGTGAGGCAGGTAATTCCAATGTGCAGATCTCTATTCCTGTTGTTAGAGCTTCCAAGCCTTTGCTGGGTCCAGTGATTTGCAGAATATATTACTGCCTAATGTCAATTAGTTGAATTGGGTGAACACTGACATCTGTAATGTGTGGAGGGAGAGAAATCAAATCCATTCATTTGGCTGTTTATGAACCTTTATTTACCTTTATCCGCTTCATGCTACCTCTTGCCAATAGCCTTTGTTGTTTTCGCATGTGGGGCTAACCTTGAGTCCGAGCTACGTCTGATGCTGCTTTTGGCACCCGCTTTTACAGTCCACGTTAAGGGAGAGAGCTGACTGCGTTCTGCAGGCCCACAGTGCTGCGTGGCTGACCTGCGTTGGGTCATTCCATCTGTGGCGGTGGGGGTTACCTGCAGTATATATCAGCAGCCCCTGACAGTCCTGACCCAGCTCACAAAGCAGGATGGCATTATTTTCTTTGGGATTGAGATGTAACACGAGATAATCAGCTTGCCTTGATTTGACCTGAAGCTATGCTTTCCATAATCAGTGCAAGCTCACAAGATTGTCATTAGCTCAACTCCATTAGGATAGGGCTGTTTATTTTCTAAAGTATTCATAAAATATGGTAAAGTTTGAGCAGGAGGCAAGAGAGTAGCATGTAGCTGCTGAATACTTGAGACTGCTCGGCTTGAGAAAATACATGAAGCTTCTGACTGCTAGTAAAAACGCTCCGATGATGGGCTCAGCTAAATTTCAGACAGTCTTTTAACCTGAGCAGTTGAAAAGATATTCTAAGTTACAGAGAGACAGTTTGAGATTTGGCATCATACCATGTGGTTGTCTTCATTTTCAAATTGTTTTTTTAACTGATTGAGCTGTGAACTGATATCTTGGCGTGTACAAAGAAATTAAACAAGTAACCATTGCTGTTAGGAGCTCCTTAAACTGAGTATAGAGTTCTTAAAAGAATCACAGTGTCAGTAAAGTCGGTTTGTTGGCCATGATTAAACTTGACTTCTCAGTAGTTTACTCAGTGAGTGGGTCAGCTACAGGTTACGATCAGACAGTTTTTTAAAATTTCTTATTCAAGAGTAAGGCTTACCTTAACACTGCAATGAAATTACTGTGAAAATCCCTTAGTCGCTGCACTTCAGCGCCTGTTCAGGTTACACGAGGGACAATTTATTACCTAACCAGCACGTCTTTCAGACTGGGAGGAAACTGGAGCACCCGGAGGAAACTTAACGCAGACACGGAGGGAGAGTGTAGAAAAATCCGCACAGACAGTGACCCAAGCTGAATATTGAACCCTGGTAGCATGAAGCAACAGTGCTAACCACTGTGCCACCGTACCTTTATCATAGTGAAACGTCCCGCTGTGCATTGTCAATTAAAATGATGCTGGAGAGTTCCTCAGCCCATATTGAATTGGGTATTACCGATAGTTTCCTGCCTCTGACAATTTCTCTAGTTTGATTGGATCAGGGAGGGGTAAGGATTGAATTACTTGTTCAGTGTAAGATTACTTGCTAAACGTTGGTGGATAGCCAGGAAGCTCCTGTACTTATTTGAAGTTTTACTTTGTGAAAGTTCACAATAAGGTGATACTAAGTGTGTTAAATAGTTGTTTATAAGGGCCATACATACTTTAACGTCAGTTTCCGTGTTTAAATAGGCACGACATTGTGACGCTCAGTGTGGCAGGGTACCTTTTGCTTCTACACTTGGCATGAATGACATCTTAGTCAAGAGTTTTACAGCATGGAAAGAGGCCCTTCAGCCTATCATGTCTGTGCCAGCCATCAAGCACCTATCTATTCTAATCCCTTCCCCAGCATTTGGTCCCCAGCTTCATGTTACGGTGTTTAAAATGCTCATCTAAATTCTCCTTCAACGTTATGACGGTTCCCACCTGTACCCCTTTTTCAGGCAGCAGATTTCCCCCCACCCTCTGGTTGAAAAAGTTTTTCCTCAAATTCCCTCTAAATCTCCTGCCCCTTATCTTGAATCTGTGCCCCCTGGTTACTGCCCCTTTTATTAAGGGGAAAAGTTTCTTCCTGTATACCTTATCCATGTCCTGGTGCCTTTTAAATGGTTCAATCTGGCCTCTTTAGTTAATATTTAATTTGCCTTGAGAAACTGTACGTATGTAGATACTTTTTTTTATTCATGTCATGGGACTTGGGTGTCACTGGCTGGGCCAGCATTTAGAACATAGAACAATACAGCACAGAACAGGCCCTTCGGCCTTCGATGTTGTGCCGACCAAAATAAAAAGCAATGCCCCTCCAAACTAAACCATTCCCTTCTCTTCCATATACTTATCAATTAACCTCTTAAACGCCACCAAACTTGGCGCATCTACAACAGCTGCAGGCAGGGCATTCCACTCCCTAATCACTCTTTGAGTAAAGAACCTACCTCTGATATCCGTCCTATAACTCATACCCCTTAATTTAAAGCTGTGTCCCCTCGTGCTAGCATTCTCCATCCTAGGAAAAAGGCTATCACTGTCCACCCTATCTAAACCTCTAATCATCTTATATGCTTCAATAAGATCCCCTCTTAGCCGCCTCCTTTCTAACGAAAACTGCCCATCCTAGTTGCCCGAGGGCAGTTGAGAGTCAACCACATTGCTGAGGCTTTGGAGTCAAATGTAAGCCAGACTGGGTAAGGACGGCAAATTTCCTTCCCTAAAAACATTAGTGAACTAGATGGGTTTTTCCGACAGTCGACAATGGTTTCATTGTCGTCAGTAGATTCTTAATTCCACTTTTTTTTTTATTGAATTCAAATTCCACCATCTACTGTGGCAGGATTCGAATCTGGGTGCCCAGATCATTAGCCAAATTTCTGGATTAATATCCTAGCAATAATAGCACTAGGCCATCACCTCCACCTCTGTACTTGGTTTTCACTTGGCATTCTTTCTCTTAGTTTCCTGTAGGTCATATCCATAAAGATAATAGTCGTGTTGGAAGGGAAGACTCAGTCCCTTGAGTCTGTCCCACCACTGGATTCACTCGTAACTGATCTGTACTATCACTCTATTTACTTGTGCACAGAAACTAAAAATTTACAGTAATGAAGGTGCTGGAAAATCTCAGGTCTGGCAGCATCTGAAGAGAGAGAGAACCAGAGTTAACGTTTCGAGACTCTTTGGAAGGGAGATTGTAGCCTTTCTGTCAACCGTGTCCATGCTGCCCAACAATTAACCATCGAGATTTTACCCAGTTTTCCAGCCCTTGGATCTGTAACCTTATAGGTTAATGCACTTCATTTGCATCTCCAAGTACATTTGAACTATCATGGGGCTTTCTGCCCCTACCATCCTTTCAGACTGTATGTTCAGCTGTTTCGTCATAATGCAGTTTCACCTCATTTCCCCTGCTCTCAATCTTCTAATCTGCGCACCCTCCGGTCAAATTTCCTTGTTTTTAAATACTCCCTGTACCTTTCTCTGCTGGTGTCACTCCTGTTTCTTTCTCTGTTCGGGGACCTTCACGTTCTCACTAAAGTCTGGTACTGAAATGGACACGATACTTTTAGAGTGAAACAGTGCAGAAACATGCGAAGGTGTTTGCGTAGCAAGAATAACTATTGAAAGAGTTAAAAGTTATGCACTTTTCCTCTGAGTTACCGACAGTAGAAGTGGGAAACTGAGTGGAACCAAAACTGTAAAATGTTTAAAGAAGGTAAACTTATCCAATAGTTAAAATCCATGGGCATGAGCTGCAAAAATGGAGTTTGTATTTTTGAGATGAAGCCGTTTCCGTGTTGGGGGGGAGGCAGATCACTGGGATTTTCGATCCAAATACACTGGAGAGGATTCAGTGGTACTGTGGAACAGAGCTGTGACCCACAGCAGTGAAACCCGGAGGCAGGTGAACGTGACGTAAAGTTTAACGCACGTCAGTAGAAAATAAACTTTTTTTAAAAAAAAAATCTCAAACCCGCAGGTTAAAATGCAAATAAATGTATTTGATTTGAGTTTGTGTTGCAGTGGATGGTGTGATCCATACTTGGGACGTTGGTTTTCACTTGGCGTTCTTTCTCTTAGTTTCCTGTAGGTCGTATCCATAGGCATTTGAAGACTCGTACCACTAGCCATGGACGGGTGGGTGCTACAGCTGCAGTGTACAGTGCAGCTATCCTCGAGTATCTCACTGCTGAGGTAGGTGAGGATGGAATTGGCCTGTTTCTCTGTGTAGGACAAGGTTACAAACTGAACTGCCTGCATTTGACATTCCTGATTACCCCAGTGTAAACTGCCCCATGACTTGTTCTTCCTCACAAGCTTGTGTTCCAGTAACATTCTTAGGCAAGGAGATTTAAAACAGCAAATAACTTATACCCAGGATAAATGGCTGTGGTTAACATAAAGGAGTCCAGGGATCTTCGGGAGAGTTTTTGGAACTGAGTAGGATGTGACAAGACAGAAATAGCTTTCGCATGAAAGCCCAGAAAGCACGGGCTTGGTGACCACCAGTGATTTGGGTGATAAAATGCTTGAAAACACACAGATTTGTTGGGAGGCATTCACTGAAGGTGTAGAGTGGGATGAGGCCATGGGCTGAACTGCACGCTTTTAGTGATGTCTGCAGGTTTGCAACAAGAAGGACTTTGGCACAGAAAGAGCCAGATAAGGAATTGGAGGGGTGGCACAGTGGTTAGCACTGCCGCCCCACAGCAGCAGAGAGACCCCCCCCCCCCGGTTCAGTTGTGTCCTCGGGTCACCAACTGTGGAATTTGTACATTCCCGGGTGGGTTTCCTCCGGGTGCTCCAGTTTCCTCCCACATTCCAAAGATGTGCAGCTTAGATAGATTGGCCATGCTAAATTACCCCTTAGTATCAGGGTGATAAATGTGTGGGGTTACTGGGAATAGGGCCTGGGTGGGATTGTGTCTGTACAGACTTGATGGGCTGAATGGCCTCCTGCACTGTAGGGATTCTACGTTGGGAGCCGAGTGTTGGATTTATTTTCTCTTGGCTCCTCTCCAAATTCCTAACTCTTTCTGAGCCTTGGGGATCAGGCAACGTTGGCCAGCTTTCATCTCGTGTTGTTCACAATGTGGCATGAGTTACAATAAAAACAGGAAATTCTAGAAAATCCCGACAGGTCTGACAGCATCTGTGGAGTCGGTATTTTCTGAATGACCCTCAGAGCTGAGAGCAAAGAGAATCAAGAGATTTATACTATGGGAGTGGGAGGAGGTTATAATTGGACAAAGGAAATGTAAACGGTGATGATAGAAGCTGAGGAAGGCACTAAAAACATTCATTAAATGATCAGAATGTGTGACTGGCAGGACAGGTACGGATTGTGAAATTACCTGGGGAATTTGGCAATTGTGTTTATCTGTAGAAAGTGGTAGGAATGTGAATCAGATGAAAGGAGGGTTAGCTTAGAATCCCAGCATTGCAGAAGGAGGTCATTCAGCCCATCGAATCTGCACTAACCACAATCCCATCCAAGTGCCATCACCATGCATTTACCCTGGTTAATTCCAGCTGACACTAAAGGGCAATTTAACATGGCCAATCCATCTAACCCACAAATCTTTGGACACTCAGGGAGAATTTAGCATGGCCAATCCACCTAACTTAAATATCTTTGGAGTGTGGGAGGAAACCCATCCAAACATGGGGAGAATGTGCAGACTTCACACAGTCACCGAGGCTGGGAATTAATCTTTGGACACTAAGGGAGAATTTAGCATGGCAGTCCGCTAACATAAACATCTTTGGAGTGTGGGAGGAAACCCATGCAAACACGGGGAGAATATGCAGACTCCACACAGTCACCGAGACTGGGAATTAAACCTGAGTCACTGGCATTGTGAGGCAGCAGTGCTAACCACTGTGCCGCTTGACTTGCTATTGCTGTTGAAGTGAGTATTTTAGTGCCTCCAGCTTGAATCTATTTAAAAAGCTCTCGTTTCTTTTCCAAACCGCCTTGCCACCCCTCTGTTCGGTAGGTGTTGGAGTTGGCAGGGAACGCATCAAAGGATCTGAAAGTAAAGCGCATCACACCACGTCACTTGCAGTTGGCCATCAGAGGTGACGAGGAGCTGGATTCGCTGATCAAGGCAACCATCGCCGGTGGTGGTAGGTGTCAACTTTGTACTGTCAGAGTGACCTTTTGGGGGACCGCCGGTATACTGGGATAGGCTGATGCGCTACGTCACAAGTGGTTTCTGGGAATCGCCTTCATTTTGAGCCTTTTTTGAATTATATCGAGTGGTAAAATGATGGAACTGCCGGTGCAATTTAAGGGGACGTAGCCTGTAAACTAAACTTAATTGGAGGCTCCAAGTTACTTTATTATCGTCCCAAGCTCTTTCTTGCAAGTCTGTTCTTGACTGAATGTTAGGATTGTAGGGCTGGCACTCTGGAAATGGATACCCCGGGTTTAAATTCCTGCCTTCAGCATACTCCAATTAGATGGTTCTGAGATTAGACGCGAGCGAAGATGCTGTTTGTCACTGTGGTTTGAGTGGCGATTGTGCATTTGTCACTAATGTTTTCACTTCATCTGAAAATCCTCAGTTAGAAACTCAGTCCTATCTCGGCACTGGTAGAATGGATTTTTGTGTGTTTGTTGTTTCGAAAGTATGCTTGCTCTCGAGTTACAGATATAGGAGCAGACTTAGGCCCCTCATCCCATCGAGTCTGCTCTGTTATTCACTCCTGGTTGATATGATTCTCATACCCAATCTCCACATAACCCTACATTTTCGTGCAGTGAGAACATTCTCTCTTGCCCAGCTTGGTTGGATATGATTTCAGTGCACCCTGATTTCCTGGTACAAACTTGGCACTCGCACTTGGTGAATGTCACAGCTGATCAGGCAAATGTTACAATTCAGCCAGATCTGTGTTTGTTTATCTGTGCACCAATCAGCAGGATCTTTACCCAAATGTCCTGATCAGTGGGTTAACCTAATCATTCCTGGATTCTACCCCCATCAAACACGTTGGACATGTTGATTAGGGACAGTAGCTGGTATGATGTATGATGGAGTAATGAAGCCTAGGCAGGTTTCACATTGAGTTAATGCTGGAAAGGTGTTCTCTGAGGGAAAGCATCAGCCCCTACTTCTGATTGCTGAGCCTTAGGAAAGATATAGCTGGTAAGGGGACAGTGAAGTCCGTTCTAACTTGCTTCTATTGTAGGATTAGGTACAAGAAGGGTGGCAGGCAGTGGAACTGCAGCCCAGCAAGCTTTTATCTTGGAAAGGTCAGAAAGATTACTTGTTCTAGCAGCACAAAGCTCTCCTCGCTTTCCCTCTCCTCCCGTCCCGGCACACACCAACGTAGATGTGTATTGAACGGCAAAGTCCGTTCAGATACCTGAGCAAATCCGTCACTACAGTAGGTGTTTCCCTGGTGTACAGGTCGTGTTTCTCCTGTGAAACAGGCTGGGGAGAGGCAAGTAAAGTTCCATTTCTGGGTCCATTGCTTAAAGTGCCTCAACTTCTAAGTTTGCCTCTCCAAAATAATTTGAGTTGTTTTTGTTTGTCTTGCGTGTTACTGGTGTCAGAAATACGGAAAAGATTTTTAGCTAATTGTTTTCCATGTGGAGTTGTCAGTGTAAACGTTTCCAATAATCTACGGGATTTGACGTGTACCAGTGTTTATGCATTACATCCTAGTTGTGTAATTTGTACAGCTTGGATACCTTGGCCATTTTAATATGTGGGCAGTGTTCCCAGGTCCCAGAATGGGAGCTGAGAGGAGAAGGGGGTGTCACACCTGCACAATTTATTTTCTTTCTCTCTTCCAGGTGTGATTCCTCACATCCATAAGTCTCTGATCGGGAAGAAGGGACAGCAAAAGACGGCATAGAGCCCAGTTTTGAACCTACCCTCTTCCTCCCAACTGTCGTACTGTAATTTGGACAGAAGAACCTGGGGATACTTGGCATATTTTTTTTAAAAAAAGAGTAGTTAAAATAAAATGGGAAGAGTTTTAGGAGATGACTTTAGTGTTCAGTATAATCTGAAAAACCTGTTTGTATGTTCTACAGTCTAGATTTAAAGCTGTATGCAAATATAACTAGCAAATACAGCAGTTTGTCAACAATTAGGTTACGCAAGTGTGTTTTATACAATAAAACAGTTCACAAAACCATTTTTTAAAAATCATGTGTGTACCGTGTGTCCTTCCTAACCTTCGAAGCAATTAGCAGCCTTGGAAACTGGAAAATATGATCTATTGCTACAGTTACTGAATTTATTTATTAGTGTCACAAGTAGATAAACATTAACACTGCAATGAAATTACTGTGAAATTCTCCTAGTTGCCACACTCTGGCTCCTGTCTCGGTTACACTGAGGGAGAATTTAGCACCTAATCTTTGGACTGTGGGAGGAAACCAGAGCACCCGAAGGAAACCCACGCAGACATGGTGGGGGGAATGTGCAGACTCCCCACTGTGACCCAATCTGGGTTTGAAATGGGTTTTACCTTATCGAAACATATAAGATGATTAGAGGTTTAGATAGGGTGGACAGTGATGGCCTTTTTCCTAGGATGGAGAAAGCTAGCATGAGGGGACACAGCTTTAAATTAAGGGTGATAGTTATAGGACGGATATCAGAGGTAGGTTCTTTACCCAGAGGGTGGTTCGGGAGTGGAATGCCCTGCCTACAGCAGTTGTAGATGCGCCAAGTTTGGTGGCGTTTAAGAGGTTAGTTGATAAGTTTATGGAAGAGAAGGGAATGGTTTAGTTTGGAGGGTCATTGCTTTTTTTCATAATTGGTCGGCGCAACATCGAAGGCCGAAGGGCCTGTTCTGCGCTGTAATGTTCTATGAATGTCTTGGTACATTTCATTGCACTAGTTATGTGGTCTGTGTACAACAAATCCCTGTTCCTGTACTGTGCAGCAAACTCTTGAGAGGTTCTTTGCAGAATATTCCCAGGTGGATGAGTTGTTCCTTGAATTTTATACCTGTAAGCTAAGTGTTTTGAACCTTAAAATGAGAATACCAGCTTAAAATGTAGCAACAAATGCCACTCATTTTGATCAAGGATGATCTTCAAATTTAATATCCTGATCACCCCTCAATATCCCTCAATCCCTTTAACCCCAAGAGCAATAACTTATTGAAATCACATTTTGGCCTCAACTACGTTTTGTGGGAGTGAATTCCACATGTTCACCAGCCTCTGGGTAAAGAAATTCCTCCCCACCTCAGTCCTACAAGGTTTACCCCTTATCCTCAAACTATGAACAAAGAACAACACAGCACAGAAAACAGGCCCTTCGGCCCAACGAGCCCGCACCGTCGTCCTAACGTCTTAATGACAGATAGAGACCAATATAGGGACAATTTGTTACCCAATCAGCCTAAGAGCACATTTTTGGGATGTGGGAGGAAACCGGAGCACCCGGAGAAAACCCACGCAACCACGGGGAGAACGCGCAAACTCCCGCAGACACAGGCCCAAATCCATGTGTCTGCACAGCAACAGCGATAGTCTCTGAGCTGTCATGTTGCCCATCTGATGGTCCAGTTTAAGCATACACTAACGACATGAAGCACTAGGCCACTCCTGAAGTAACATCCAAGAGCAGCCCTCGCACGACCTGCCGAATGCATGCGCCTTGTTGGTCAACAAGGTGGACTGAATAGCCTGTGGAAACAAATAAAGTATTTAAACACTATATCCCTCTATCTGCAGACCGCTCATGTGGCTGTCCAAGAGACCCTTAAACAACCCTAGCGTGCCTGCTCTCACCACCCCACTCGGTAGCGCATTCCACACCCCCACTACCCTTTGTGTGAAAAAATGCCCTCTAATATTCGTCTTATACATAGCCCCCCTCACCCTAAGGCCGTGACCCCTCGTTCTATCCGATTCTAATGGTGGAAAAAGCTTACCACCATTTACTCTATCTATACCCCTCATAATCTTATATACCTCTAATAGATCCCCTCTCAGCCGACGTCTTTCAAGGGAAAACAACCCCAGTGCGTTCAATCTTTCCTCGTAAGACAGCCCTTCCATACCAGGCAGCATCCTGGTAAATCTCCTCTGCACTCTCTCCAGGGCCTCCACATCCTTCTGGTAGTACGGCGACCAGAACTGGACGCAGTACTCCAAGTGAGGCCTAATCAACGTTCTATACACTTGTAACATCAGACTCCTACTCTTGTATTCTATACCCCTTCCTATGAAGGCTAACATACCATACGCTTTCTTTATCACTTTCTCCACTTGTGCTGACACCTTCAGAGATTTGTGAACCTGCACCCCCAGGTCTCTCTGCATCTCTATACTCCGGATAGTTTTACCTTTTATCCTATAACTTCCCTCTACATTATTCCAGCCAAAATGCATCACCTCGCATTTATCCGGATTAAATTCCATTTGCCATCTATCTGCCCAGTCTACCAGTCTATCTATGTCCTGTTGTATTGCCTGGCACTGCTCCTCAGTCCCCGCCAATCCAAGCATCTTAGTGTCGTCAGCAAATTTACTGATCACACCACCTACCCCACTCTTCCAAGTCATTTATATAAATCACAAATAGAAGAGGTCCTAGTACTGAGCCCTGTGGCACACCACTAGTGACTGACCTCCAGTTGGAAAAAGAGCCTTCCACTACTACCCGCTGTCTCCTCCTCCCAAGCCAGATCTCAACCTATCTACATACCTGGCCCTGTATCCCATGCGCCTTCACCTTTTTTATCAGCCTACTATGGGGAACCTTGTCAAACGCCTTACTGAAATCCAAGTAGACGACATCAACGGCTTGTCCTTCATCAACTGTTTTTGTCACTTCTTCAAAAAATTCCACTAGATTCGTAAGGCACGACCTCCCCTTAACGACGCCGTGCTGCGTATCCCTGATCTGATCGCAGCGCTCCAGATGCTCGTACATCCTGTCCCTGAGGATCCTCTCCATTAGTTCCATTAACTGAAGTCAAGCTCACCGGCCTATAGTTCCCTGGGTTATCCCTCTGACCCTTTTTAAACAACGGTACTACATTTGCAATCCTCCAGTCCTCTGGAACCTCACATGTGTCCAAAGAAGAGACAAAGATTTGCATCAGAGGCCCAGCAATGTCATCTCTCACCTCCCTTAGCAGCCTGGGATAAATACCATCAGGCCCCGGGGCTTTATAAGTCTTTATGCTACCTAAAAGCCCCAACACTTCGTCCCTCGTAATGAATATTTCCTTTAACGGGTCCTCAAAATCCTCAAAGCTGGCATCAGACATCAGGCCCCTCTCCTGCGTGAATACCGATACAAAGTATTCATTCAGGATCTCCCCCATCCCCTCAGGCTCTAAGCATAGTTCCCCTCCTCTGTCCCTGAGAGGTCCAATCTTCCCTCTAACCATCCTTTTCCTCCTTAAATAGGAGTAAAATGCCTTAGTATTTTCCTTAATCCTACCTGCCAAAGCCATTTTGTGGCCCCTTTTTGCCTTTCTGACACCCCTTTTAAGATCCCGTCTACACTCTCTATATTTTTCAAGCGCTGCCTCTGTCCCCAATTGCCTGGATCTAACGTACGCCTCCCACTTCTTCCTGACAAAGTCCTCAACATCCCTAGTAACCCACGGTTCTCTAATCCTACCTTTCCCATCCTTCCTCCTTACCGGCATGTGTCTTTCCTGCAAAAATTTTAGTTTTCTCTTGAAAGACTCCCACATATGCAGCGTCAACCTACCCTCGAACAGCTCATCCCAGTCGGTATCCCTAAGATCCTGACTAATCTGGCTATATCTAGCCCTCTCCCAGTTTAACACCCTCCCCTTAGGGCAGGCTTCATCTTTTTCCATTAATATCCTAAAGCAGATAGAGTTGTGGTCAGTATTAGACACATGCTCTCCTACTACAACATCAACCACCTGCCCTGGCTCATTCCCCAGAACCAGATCCAGTATAGCCCCCTCTCTAGTCGGGCTATCCACATACTGCTCCAAGGACCGTTCTAAAACACACTGTACAAATTCCTCCCCGTCCGCACCTTCCGCTCTTGGCACCTTCCAATCTACCCCAGGGAAATTGAAATCTCCCATTATAACTACCCTATTCTTCCCACACTTATCTAAAATTTCCTTACATATCCCTTCTTCCACGGCCCGCGGGCTGTTGGGCGGTCTGTAGTACACACCCAACATAGTAACCTCTCCCTTCCTATTCCTCAACTCCACCCATAGCGACTCAATTCCTAACTCAGCCATACCACCCTCCTTCTGCACTGCTATGATGTGATCCTTAACTAATAACGCCACTCCCCCTCCTCTCCTCAAACCACCTCTATCATGCCTAAAACACTTATACCCCAGAATATTCAATTGCTAGTCCTGCCCTTCCTTTAGCCACGTCTCAGTCACCGCCACCACTTCTAACTTCCTCTCAAACATTATTGCCTTCAGTTCATCTGTTTTGCCAGTCACACTCCTCGCATTAAAACACATGCACTGAAGGCCCTCAGGCACACTCTGATCTTCCCTCCTACTCTCCGGAGTTACCCTGTCACCCATCTCTCTCCCACTCCCAGTTCCCTCTATCTCCCCACCCCCCCTCCATATTAGTTTAAACCCTGCCGAAACACTCCAGCTAACCTCCCAGCTAAAATATGGGTGCCCTTCCCAGACAACTGTTCCCCATCCCTCTTGTATAGATGCCCCTCCCTCCTGAAGACTTCCCAATGGTCTAAGAATCTGAATCCCTCCACCCTACACCAATCCCTCAACCACGCATTCAGTTGGAGCACCTCGTTGTTCCTAACCCTGTCATTCCCAGGCATCGGCAGCAGCCCAGAGAATGCCACCCTGGAGGCCCTACACTTCAGCCGGGCCCCCAACTCCCTGAACTGCCTACGTATGTCCCCCCTGCACTTTGTTCCTACATCCTTCTCTCCCACGTGGACTATTACATCAGCCTTAGCCCCTCCACCCTTCAAAATTCCCTCTACCCTCTCCGTAACATCCTGGACCCCTGCTCCAGGGAGGCAGATTACTATCCTGGAGTCCCGCTTTTGCCCACAGAACCGCCTGTCGATCCCTTTGACCTTCTCATCCCCCACCACTATCTCACATGCCTCACTCCTACCGTCCTCTGGGGCATTCAGATCCCCCTCCCTTGCCCTCTCTACCTCAGCTGTTGCCCTACCCTTGATGTTCTGGGATGCCTCCTCTGGGGTGATCTTATTGCCGTGACTCCTTTTCTTTTTCAACTTCCTATCTGTTACCCACCCATCCCTCCTCATAGGCCCTGGGGTCCCTTCTGGACTGTGGTCCCTGTTCATTAGCCCCTTGTTCTCTCTGACTATAAACATATCCTCCAATCTCAGCTCCAACTGCCTCACCCGAGCCCTCAATCGTTGCAATTCCAAACACTTTGTGCCTATGTGGGCTTTCGGGAGATGTGCTGCCTCCAAGAATGTCCACAAATGGCAGCGAACACAACAGATGCGTTTTATCATGGACCCTGACATTTTATACACACCCTTTAGAGGTGATCTCTAGTTCTGGAGTTCCCCCACCATCGGGAACATTTGTTCTGAATCTAACCTTGTAAGTTTCTATGAGATTCCCCTCACTCTTCTAAACTCCAGCGAATATAATCCTAACCAATTTAGTCTCTCATATGACAGACTTGCCATCCCAAGAATCAGCCTGGTAAACCTTCGCTGTACTCCATCGCAAGGACATCCTTCCTCGGGTAAGAAGACCAAAACTGCAATAATAACCAAAACACGTGCAATGCTTGCATGAAATTCACTCAAAAAGGCTGAAAATTCTCAGGAATTTAGTTGAGATTGGACCCTCTACAATCTAGCTGTTTGCAACTCCACGCTGGGCCCTTTTAATTATTACATTTGGTCCCATTTCTGATATTGGCATCCCACGCAGTGTTGTGACACTCTGGATGAATGAGCTGTACTTTCCCACTGTTTGGCTGCAGCTGAACCCCTTCGTGGTAGAGCTTTCTCTATAAATTGTGTCTGAAAGTGGAATGCAGGTTCTGAAATTGTGTGGGAGGGGGGAGGTAGTGTTGGGAGTACAGCAAACTGCATTTGAGGAATACAATCTCGAAAGATTATCTCAAGTTATAGAGGTGGGGCTGCCAGCTTATACAACTATAGGTCTAAGCCACGCTCCACAATGTTCAGGTTCTTGATATGTATAATTTACCTCTGGAATCATAGAATCCTACAGTGCAGAAGGGGGCCATTCAGCCCGTCGAGCCTGCACTGACCCCAAGCCCTATCCTCATCAGTCCAAGTCCATGCTAGCTAGACACTGCGGGGCAATTGAGCATACCCAAACCATCTAACCAGCTTTCAGACGATGGGAGGAAACCCGCGCAGACATGGGGAGAATGTGCAGACTCCACACAGACAGTGACCCACACCACCCGATGAAGAATGTTCCTGATGAGGTTGGGGGAGGGGGGAGTCCAGAACTTGGCGGGGGTCAGAGTTTGAGGATAAGGGGTAAATCTTCTGGGACTGAGGTGAGAAATTTCTTCCACCCAGGAGAAAAGCTTCCGACTGTCCATGCCTCTTATAATCTTGTAGACTTCTATCAGTTTGAACTCCGTCGCTCCAATGAGAACAAATCAAACGCTTGCCCCTTGAGCTAATTATTGATTAATTCTGAGCGGTTTGTAAAGTCAGCCATCATTTGTTACCCATTCAGTGATAATGGTCACGCAGTGGATGGCACTGTTGCCTCACAGCGCCATGCACCCAGATGTGATTCCCAGTTTGGGTCACTGTCTGTGTGGGGTTTGCACATTCTCCCCGTGTCTACTTGGATTTCCTTCGGGTGAACAAAGAACAAAACAGCACAGGAAACAGGCCCTTCGGTCCAACGATCCCGCGCCATCACCTTGATGTTCCCACTTCTACCCACAATCCCTGTCTGTGTTTATAAATCCATAGATCTATAAAGGGCCTGTTTCCTGTGCTGTTTTGTTCTTTGTTCTTTGTATCTATGCATTGAAACCAAATTTGAGACAATTTAGGGAGAACTTATTCTGCCAGTCAGCCTGAGAGCACATCTTTGGGATGTGGGAGGAAACCGGAGCACCCGGAGAAAACCCACGCAAGCATGGGGAGAATGTGCAAACTCCCATAGACACAGGCCCAAATCCATGTATCTGCACAGCACAGCAGTAGCCACTGAGCTGTCGTGTTGCCCACCAAATGGTCCAGGTCAAGTGTCCACTAACGACGTTAAGCACTAGGATACTCTCGAAAAATCCAAGAGCAGCCCTCTCACGACCCATCGCGTGTGTGCCCCTTGTTAGACAACAAGGTGGACCAAAGCATCTGTAGGATAAAAACAAGTACATCAATATCATCATCTATTTACACACTTCCCAGGGACTCCCAAGGCTCATGATCCCTATTTTAAATCAGTTTTCTATACCCCTCCATTCCCATTCTGTCCATGTGCCCATCTAAGTATTTCTTAAATAACTCCAGAGTACCTGCCTCCACCACTTTACTTGGCAGCGCATTCCATACCCCCACCACCCTCTGTGAAAAACTCCCTCTAGCATCCAAATTATACCTTACCCCCCTCACCCTAAGCCCGTGACCCCTCGTGCTATTCGAGTCCATCCTAGGAAAAAGCTTAACCCTGTTTACTCTATCTATACCCCTCATAATCTTGTACACCTCTATTAGATCTCCTCTAAGTCTATGTCTTTCTAAGGAAAACAGTCCCAATTTGCCTAACCTCTCCTTGTAACTCAGACCTTCCATACTAGGCAGCATACTGGTAAACCTCCTCTGCACTCTCTCCAGAGTCTCCACGTCCTTCTGGTAGTAAGGCAACCAGAACTGGTCGCAGTATTCCAAATGAGGTCTAACCAACGTTTTAGAACATAGAACATAGAACAATACAGCACAGAACAGCCCTTCGGCCTTCGATGTTGTGCCGACCAAAATAAAAGCAATGCCCCTCCAACTAAACCATTCCCTTCTCATCCATATACTTATCAACTAACCTCTTAAACGCCACAAACTTGGCGCATCTACACGCTGCAGGAGGGCATTCACCCCTAACACTTTTGATAAGAACCTACCTCTGATATCCGTCCTATAACTATACCCCTTAATTTAAAGTGTGTCCCTGTGCTAGCTTTCCCTCTAGGAAAAGGCTATCACTGTCCACCCTATCAAACCTCTAATATCTTATATGCTTATAGATCCCCTTAGCCGCCTCCTTTCTAACAAAACAACCTCAAATCCTTCAACCTCTCTCATAGGACTGCCCTCCATACCAGGCACATCCTGTAAACCTCCTCTGTCCCTCTCCAATGCCTCCTCTTTCTTATAATGTGGCGACCGAACTGCACACAATACTCCAGTGCGCCGCACTAGAGTTTTGTACAGCTGCACTGATGCTGCCTCCTAATTCAATCCCCCTCCATAAAAGCTAAGACTCCATATGCCTTCTTAACAACTTTATCCACTTGACTGCCTACTTTCAGGGATCTATTGACACATACACCAAGATCCTTCTGTTCCTCAACACTATTAAGAGGCCTACCATTAGCCCTATACTCTACACATTTATTGTTCCTGCCAAAGTGCATTACCTCACACTTTTCCACATTACAACTTTATACAACTGCAACATTAAAGGCCAGCTCTTGTATTCTCTACACATACTATTACTCTATACTCTACACATTTATTGTTCCTGCCAAAGTGCATTACCTCACACTTTTCCACATTACAACTTTATACAACTGCAACATTAAAGGCCAGCTCTTGTATTCTATACCCGTTCCTATAAAGGCTAGCATACTATATCTGAGTTATGAGGAGAGATTAGGCAAATTGGGACTGTTTTCCTTAGAAAGACGTAGACTTAGAGGAGATCTAATAGAGGTGTACAAGATTATGAACGGGATTGATAGAGTAAACAGGGTTAAGCTTTTTCCTAGGATGGACTCGAATAGCACGAGGGGTCAGGGGCTTAGGGTGAGTGGGTGTAAGGTATAATTTGGATGCGAGAGGGAGTTTTTTCATACAGAGGGTGGTGGGGGTATGGAATGCGCTGCCAAGTAAAGTGGTGGAGGCAGGTACTCTGGAGTTATTTAAGAAATACTTAGATGGGCACATGAACAGAATGGGAATGGAGGGGTATAGAAAACTGATTTAAAATAGGGATCATGAGCCTTGGGAGTCCCTGGGAAGTGTGTAAATAGATGATGATATTGATGTACTTGTTTTTATCCTACAGGTGCTTTGGTCCACCTTGTTGTCTAACAAGGGGCATACACGCGATGGGTCGTGAGAGGGCTGCTCTTGGATTTTTTTTTTGAGAGTATCCTAGTGCTTCACGTCGTTAGTGTACACTTGACCTGGACCATTTGATGGGCAACACGACAGCTCAGTGACTATCGCTGTGTGTGCAGGCATGGATTTGGGCCTGTGTCTGTGGGAATTTGCGCATTCTCCCCGTGCTTGCGTGGGTTTTCTCCGGGAGCTCCGGTTTCCTCCCACATCCCAAAGATGTGCTCTTAGGCTAATGGCAAAACAAATTCTCCGTAAATTGTCTCAAATTTGGTTTTTAGTCCATAGATCTATAAACATGGACAGGGATCGCGGGTAGAGGTGGGAACATCGGTGGCGGCGTGGCTCGTTGGGCCGAAGGGCCTGTTTCCGTGCTGTTTTGTTCTTTGTTCTTTATGCTTTCTTCACAACCTTCTCCACTTGCTCTGCCACCTTCAGAGACTTGTTCACCTGCACCCCCAGGTCCCTCTGCGTTTCTATACTCTTAATAGGTCTACCCTTTATCATATATCTCCCCACTACATTCTTTCTCCCGAAATGCATCACCTCACATTTATCAGGATTGAATTCCATCTGCCATCTGTCTGCCCAAGCTACCAGCCTATCTATGTCCTGCTGCATCGCCTGACAATGCTCCTCACTATCCGTAAGGGTGCTCTGGTTTTGTCCCACTGTTCAAAGATGTCAAGGTTAGGTGGGGGATTGGCCACGCTAAATTGCCCCTTGGTGTCAGGGAGATAAGCAGGGTAAATGCACGGTGTTACGGGGATAGGATTATTATCGGAGGAGCTCAATGGCCTCTTCCTGCCCTGCAGGGCTTCAATGAATTGCTGTGAATGGAACAAAAGCCACATGTAGGCCAGACCGGGATAAGGACGGCAGATTTCCTTCCCTAAAAGAAACCAGATGGGTCTTTTTGACAATGGTTTTATGGTCATCAGTACAAAGAACAAAACAGCGCAGGAAACAGGCCCTTCGGCCCAACGAGTCTTAGCTTTTATTAGTAGGGGGATTGAATTTTGGAGCCGCAACGTCATGTTGCAACTGTACAAAACTCTAGTGCGGCCGCACTTGGAGTATTGTGTGCAGTTCTGGTCCCCACATTATAAGAAAGATGTGGAGGCATTGGAGAGGGTACAGAGGAGGTTTACCAGGATGTTGCCTGGTATGGAGGGCAGGTCTTATGAAGAGAGGCTGAGGGATTTGAGGTTGTTTTCGTTAGAGAGGAGGCGGCTAAGAGGAGACCTTATCGAAGCATATAAGATGATTAGAGGTTTAGATAGGGTGGACAGTGATAGCCTTTTTCCTAGGATGGAAAAAGCTAGCACGAGGGGACACAGCTTTAAATTAAGGGGTGATAGTTATAGGACGGATATCAGAGGTAGGTTCTTTACCCAAAGGGTGGTTCGGGAGTGGAATGCCCTGCCTGCAGCAGTTGTAGATGCGCCAAGTTTGGTGGCGTTTAAGAGGTTAGTTGATAAGTATATGGAAGAGAAGGGAATGGTTTAGTTTGGAGGGGCATTGCTTTTTATATTGGTCGGCGCAACATCGAAGGCCAAAGGGCCTGTTCTGTGCTGTAATGTTCCATGTTCTATGTTCTATGTTCTATAACCTCACTGCGGTGTTAATGCCAGCCTACTTGCGACACTAAGAAATAAACATCAATCTTAACATGCTTTTCCGACAATGGTCATCAGTAGATTCTTAATTCCAGATTTTTTTTTTTAAATTGAATTCAAATTTCTCCATCTGGGATTCGAACCTGGGTCTCCAGAATATTGGCTGAGATAATACCACCAGGCCACCTCTTGAGGTATGACCAGGTGAAGGTTGAAATTGACTCATCCATTATAAGGTAAAGATTGCCAAATATAATGGACAGTGAACTCAGTTCTAAATAGTGTTCAGAAAGCGAACAATGGTAACCTGTCTTAGCTTCGCTCGTGGCAGTCTCAGTACTGAAACTTTACCCTGTACGAAGAATCAAACATACACTCCACTCTGGGATATATCAGCACTAAGCTCCATAACCCAAAGCATCTGAATCTGTGCTTGAGGGAGCGGGATGCGGGATAAAGGCAAGAGACAGGCTGAAGGAGGGGTCAGTTTGACAAGGGGAAGAGAATTCAGTTAAGGCTCCGAGGCAAGCGACATTTACAGCTGAATCTTGGAAAGTGATCCACATTTCAAACAGACAGCACAGGGCAGAAGGAGGCCAATCGACCCATCAGGCCTGCACTAACTCTCTGACAGAGCATCTTATCTATGTAGTCTATCCTCACAATGTAACACATTTATCCCACTAATCCACCTAACCTGCTCATCTTTGGACACTAAGGGGCAATTTAGCCCTTAGTGTCAATCCACCTAACTTACACATCTTTGGACACTAAGGGGCAATTTAGCATGGCCAATCCACCTAACCATCACATCTTTGGACACCAAGGGGCAATTTAGCACGGCCAATCCGCCTAACCTACACATCTTTGGACACTAAGGGACAATTTAGCATGGTCAATCCCCTAACCTACACATCTTTGGACACTAAGGGGCAATTTAGCATGGCCAATCCACCTAACCTACACATCTTTGGACACTAAGAAGCAATTTAGCATGGCCAATCCACCTAACCTACACATCTTTGGACACTAAGGGGCAATTTAGCATGGCCAATCCACCTAACCATCACATCTTTGGACACTAAGGGGCAATTTAGCATGGCCAATCCACCTAACCATCACATCTTTGGACACTAAGGGGCAATTTAGCATGGCCAATCCACCTAACCAGCACATCTTTGGACACTAAGGGGCAATTTAGCATGGCCAATCCATCTAACCTACACATCTTTGGACACTAAGGGGCAATTTAGCATGGCCAATCCCCCTAACCTATACATCTTTGGACACTAAGGTGCAATTTAGCATGACTAATCCACCCAACCTGTACAACTTTGGACTGAGGCGGAAACCAGAGCAGCCCGAGGAAACTCGCACTGACATTGGGAGAACGTGCAGACTCTGCACAGACAGTGACTCGAGGCTGGAATTGAACCCGGGTCCCTGGCGCTGTGAGGCTACAGTGCTCTGCCACCAGTTGGATTTGATGTGGGTTGGTGGTGGACTTTGATATTGGGGCAAGTCCTGTTCCTTGTAGACTCGATTATGCCAATCTCCAGATGTGGAGTTGAAATATGCAGACTGGTGAATGTCATCAGCTCTGGTCTAGGTGCAGTCCTTGCTGCATCCACCAGATGGCAGAATTTACCACTCTATACCAGCCTTGCCTCCCTGTCCTGCTGGGAGCCAGGAAGCTGGAAACTGCACAAGGGAATTCTACAGAACGAAAATCATGTTCTTTGCAGTTTAACACACAAGTATTTCGGATAATCCTGCCTGATGAGGTGGAAATAATAACAATTCACTAATGAATCCATTTTATATTCTCGTTTTAAAATAAGATCTAATTTTGAAACATAATTTGATTTGATTTATTATATCAAAATGATTTATGCCTAAGTTATAATATTTATTGTATTAAAATGATTGGGTGGATTGACCATGCTAAATTGTCCCTTAGTGTCCAAAGATGTGCAGGTTAGGTGGATTGGCCATGCTAAATTGTCCCTTATTGTCCAAAGATGTGCAGGTTAGGTGGATTGGCCATGCTAAATTGTCCCTTATTGTCCAAAGATGTGCAGGTTAGGTGGATTGGCCATGCTAAATTGTCCCTTAGTGTCCAAAGATGTGCAGGTTAGGGGGATTGACCATGCTAAATTGCCCCTTAGTGTCCAAAGATGTGCAGGTTAGGTGGATCGCCATGCTAATGTCCCTTAGTGTCCAAAGATATGCAGGTTAGGGGATTGACCATGCTAAATTGCCCCTTAGTGTCCAAAGATGTGCAGGTTAGGGGGATTGGCCTTGCTAAACTGTCCCTTAGTGTCCAAAGATGTGTAGGTTATGGAGATTGGCCATGCTAAATTGTCCCTTAGTGTCCAAAGATGTGCAGGTTAGGTGGATTGACCATGCTAAATTGCCCCTTAGTGTCCAAAGATTGCAGGTTAGGTGGATTGACCATGCTAAATTGTCCCTTAGTGTCCAAAGATGTGCAGGTTAGGGGGATTGGCCTTGCTAAACTGTCCCTTAGTGTCCAAAGATGTGTAGGTTATGGAGATTGGCCATGCTAAATTGTCCCTTAGTGTCCAAAGATGTGCAGGTTATGGAGATTGGCCATGCTAAATTGTCCCTTAGTGTCCAAAGATGTGCAGGTTATGGAGATTGGCCATGCTAAATTGTCCCTTAGTGTCCAAAGATGTGCAGGATGGAGTATATGCGCACTCGAAGTAATGTTCTACGGTTCTCTGAGGGAGAAATGTGTAGAATTTGCACAGACTGGGACCCATGTTTGGTGGCAATTTTGATCAGAAGGGAGCGTCAAAAGTAAATTTGGGGGAGGGGGGTGGGCTGTGTGGGAAGGCAAAGGGGTGTCTGACAAATGGGACCCTTTTCAAAAGTGCGTTAACCTAGGTTCAGGGGCAAGAAGTAGGGAACCCCGGATGACTCGGGAATATTGAGGCCCTGGTTAGAACAAAGAATAAAACAGCACGGGAAACAGGCCCTTCGGCCCAACGAGCCCACGCCACCACCCCGATGTTCCCACCTTTACCCGCGATCCCCATCTATGTTTATAGATCTATGGATTAAAAACCAGAAGAAGAAGGAGGCGTAGAAGTAGCTGGGATCAAGTAGATCTCTTGAAGGGTATAGAGGGTGTGGGAGTAGAGTTAAGAGAGAGAAATGGGCAAAAAAACATGGCAGATAAGGCAAAGGAAAATCCAAAGAGCTTCTACAGGGAGGTCAAAAGAGTAACAAGGCAGAAAATTAAGGATCAACAAGATGTGCGGATCCACAAAAGCTGGGTGAGATCCTGAATGAATATTTCGCATCAGGAAATTGGGAAAAGCATGGGAACTTGGGGGAATAAATATTGATGTCTTGAGGAGAGAAGGAGGTGCTGGAAGTCTTAAAGCACATCAAGGTAGATAAATCCTCAGGATCTGATGAAGTGTGTGTCCCAGGGCGTTGTGGGAGGTTAGGGAGGAAATTGCGGGTCCCCTCGCCGAGATATTTGATAGTCGTGGGTGAAGATTGGAGGGTAGGAAATGTTGTTTAAAAAGGGGGCTGCAGGGAAAAGCCTAGAAACTACAGACCACAGTGAGCCTCACATCTGTGGTGGGTAAATTGTTGGAAGGTATTTTGGGATCTACAGTCATTTAGAGAGACAAGGACTGATTAGGGACAGTCAGCATGGCTTTGTGAGTGGAAAAATCATGTCTCACAAATTGGATTGAGTTTTTTGAAGGAGTGACCTACCCATTTTTGGCCACTAAGGGGCAACTTAACATGGCCAATCCACCTAATCTATATATTGTATTCAAAGATGTGTAGATTAGGTGGTAGATTGGCCACAGTAACTTGTCCCTTGGGTGTCTAAAGGTTGAAGATTCGGGGGATTGGCCATGCTAAATTGGTTTTTAGTGTCCAAAGATGTGCAGGTTAGGTGGATTGGCCATGCTAAATTGCCCTTTTGTGTCCAAAGATGTGTAGGTTAGGTGGATTGGCCATGCTAAATTGCCCATTAGTGTCCAAAAATATGCAGGTTATGTGGATTGGCCATGCTAAATTGCCCATTAGTGTCCAAAGATGTGCAGGTTAGGTGGATTGGCCATGCTAAATTGCCCCTTAGTGTCCAAAGATGTGCAGGTTAGGTGGATTGGCCATGCTAAATTGCCCCTTAGTGTCCAAAGATGTGTAGGTTAGGAGGATTGGCAATGCTAAATTGGTTTTTAGTGTCCAAAGATGTGCAGGTTAGGTGGATTGGCCATGCTAAATTGCCCATTAGTGTCCAAAGATGTGCAGGTTAGGTGGATTGGCCATGCTAAATTGCCCCTTAGTGTCCAAAATTTTGCTGGTTTTTTGGCCATTTTTTGGCCATGTAAATGAATGGGGTTTATGGAAGTGGCCAGAGGTAGGAAATGGTTAACAGGGAGTCGGTGAACTCTTCATGGGCCAAATGGCCTCCATCTGCATTGTAGGGTTTCTATGATTCTATGATTCGTGTTGTATTGGATGGCAGAGTAGGCTCGATGGGCTGAAAGGCCTTCTCCTTTTCCTTTGTTCCTCTGATTGAGGGATTAATATTGGCCTATGCACTGGGATGAGAGTGGGTGAAGAGGGGTGATCTATTCTAGTCTTCTTCGAATTTGTGATCGAGAGATCCTTCAAGGCTCTATTGGGGGAGGTGGGGCGGGGGGAGCTGGGATTAAGCAACACCTCCTTTGCAAGATGGCATCCCTGGTCATGTGATCGCGCAAATCTTTGAGATTGGTCCGCATTAGGTATTGAATAAAGTGCTTGGCGATGGGGTTACAAGAGACAAACCTTGCGCATGGCATTCAATCCAAGGTGCAGTTGACGTCGCGAGTTTGACACTGCGGACTGGGCATTCGGGAGGTACAGAAATACCCCGAGGAGAACGATCACCCCTCCGATGACTAACCGCCTCATGAGGAGGGATAGGGCAGGTTTCCGACCAGTAACACATCAACAGGACACGGTGAGCGAGATGACCACGGTGCTAATGTCCAAAATCTCCACCGACTCCCATAGGAAGGCCCAGGTCGAGCTGTAAGTGAAAGAAAAAAGTCAAAATATTAGGATTATTCAACGGCCTTGCATTTGTGGGACTGGAATATACTGTCAGCAATCATGTTCACAAATGAGCCTCACTCTTGTATTGGCCATTTGTGTTGGCCATTTTGTATCGGTCATTTTGTGTCAGCCATTTTGTGTTGACCATTTTGTGTCGGCCATTTTTTCAGCCATTTTGTGCCAGCCATTTTGTGTCAGCCATTTTATGTCGGCCATTTTGTGTCAGTTATTTTGTGTCGGCCATTTTGTGTCAGCCATTTTGTGTCGGCCATTTTGTGTCAGCCATTTTTTTTAGCCATTTTGTGTCAGCCATTTTGTGTTGACCATTTTGTGTCGGCCTTTTTTTTAGCCATTTTGTGTCAGCCATTTTGTGTTGACCATTTTGTGTCGGCCATTTTTTCAGCCATTTTGTGCCAACCATTTTGTGTCAGCCATTTTATGTTGGCCATTTTGTGTCAGTTATTTTGTGTCGGCCATTTTTGTGTCGGCCATTTTGTCTCGGCCATTTTTGTGTTGCTCATTTTGTGTCTGCCACTTTCTGCCTGCCATTTGGTGTTGCTCATTTTGTGTTGGCCATTTTGTGGCAGCCATAATGAGTTGGTCATTTTGAGTGCACAAAATTAAGTCATAATCAATGCTTTCCGCAGCAGGGGGTCAAAGCTCACTTAAGAAATTAGCCATGTGAAAGATTGGCTAAAAATGGATGCTCAGAGTCATACACTGGAATTCCCTCCAAAATTAACCCAGGGAAGGGTTTTCTGCTCGCGCTCACCCCAAGGCCAGTAATTCCCACCCAAGGGACTGTTGCATGGTCTCTCCCACCAACCTCACATTCCCGGCATGTTCTCCAAGCAAACCCCCCCCCCCCACTCCCTGACACAGGTCACTAGCCCCTCAATGGATTCCCCAGCCTGACTCCCCAGAATGCCAAATCATGAACCCCCGGTTGCCTGCCACCATCATGGTGTACGACAACATGACTTCACCTCGCACCCCACCCTTCCACCATGGCCCCCACTCAAGCCCCAGCCCCTCACTTCTGCCCCTGGCACACTGGTGATGCCTGGCTTGCAGACTAATGGTGCCCTCAACAACACCTCCTCCACGATCATCCTCAACACTGGCACCCCACAAGGCTGTGTTCTCGGCCTATCACTGTGTGGCCAAATTCCCCTCCAATTCGATTTTCAAATTTGCTGACGACACCACTGTAGTGGGTCGGATCTCAAACAATGATGAGACAGAGTGCAGAAATGAGATAGAGAATCTGGTGAACTGGTCCGGCAACAACATCCCTCAATGTCAACAAAACAAAGGTGGATTTTGGGGATGAATGTCAATGGGGATGAAGTAGAAAGGGTCAAGAGCTTCACATTTTTAGGTGTCCAGATCACCAACAACCTGTCCTGGTCCCCCCCCACGCCAACACTATAGTTAAGAATGCCCCCCAACGCCTCTACTTTCTCAGAAGACTAAGGACTCCCGCCAACTTTTACACATGCACCATAGAAAGCATCCTTTCTGGGTGTATCACAGCTTGGTATGGGCTCCTGCTCTGCCCAAGACCACAAGAAACTACAAAAGATTGTGAATGTAGCCCAATCCCATCACACAAACCAGCCTCCCATCCATTGACTCTGTCTACACTTCCCGCTGCCTCGGGGAAAAGCAGCCGGCATAATCAAGGATCCCACGCACCCGGACATTCTCTCTTCCACCTTCTTCCATCGGGAAAAAGATACAAAAGTCTGAGGTCACGTACCAACCGACTCAAGAACAGCTTCTTCCCCGCTGCCGTCAGACTTTTGAATGGACCTACCTCGCACTAAGTTGATCTTTCTCTACAGCCTAGCTATGACAGTAACATTGGATTCTATACCGTCTCCTTCTCGATAAACAGTTTGTTTGTATAGCACACAAGGAACAATACTTTTCACTGTATCCAATACATGTGACAATAATAAATCAAACAATATTTTTCACTGTATCCTAGTATATGTAACAGTAATATATCAAATATTACTGGGTTCAATTTTTGGCTTGGGTCACTGTGCAGAGTGTGCACATTCTCCCCATGCTTGCATGGGTTTCCTCTGGATGCTCTGGTTTCCTCCCATAGTCTGAAAGACGTGCTGGTTAGGTGCTAAATTTTCCCTCAGTGTAACCCAAACAGGAGTGTGAAAATCCGCTAGTTGCCTGTTTCGGGTTAAACCGGGGGAGAATTTAGCACCTAACCAGCACGTCTTTCGGACTAAGAACAAAGAACAACTCAGCACGGGAAACAGGCCCTTCGGCCCAACGAGCCCGCGCTGCCGTCCTAACGTCTTAATGACATATGGGGACCAATTTGTTACCCAATCAGCCTAAGAGCACATTTTTGGGATGTGGGAGGAAACCAGAGCAACCGGAGAAAACCCACACAACCACGGGGAGAACGCGCAAACTCCCGCAGACACAGGCCCAAATCCATGTGTCTGCACAGCAACAGCGATAGTCCCTGAGCTGTCATGTTGCCCATCTGATGGTCCAGTTTAAGCATACACTAACGACGTGAAGCACTAGGCCACTCCTGAAGTAACCTCCAGGAGCAGCCCTCACATGACCTGCCGAATGCATGCACCTTGTTGGTCAACAAGGTGGACCGAATAGCCTGTGGAAACAAATAAAGTATTTAAACAGTCCTCCTATATCCCTCTATCTGCAGACCGCTCATGTGGCTGTCCAAGAGACCCTTAAACAACCCTAGCGTGCCTGCTCCCACCACCTTACTCGGTAGTGCATTCCACACCCCCACTACCCTTTGTGTGAAAAAATGCCCTCTAATATTAGTCTTATACATAGCCCCCCTCACCCTAAGGCCGTGACCCCTCGTTCTATCCGATTCTAATGGTGGAAAAAGCTTACCACCATTTACTCTATCTATACCCCTCATAATCTTATATACCTCTAATAGATCCCCTCTCAGCCGACGTCTTTCAAGGGAAAACAACCCCAGTGCGTTCAATCTTTCCTCGTAAGACAGCCCTTCCATACCAGGCAGCATCCTGGTAAATCTCCTCTGCACTCTCTCCAGGGCCTCCACATCCTTCCGGTAGTACGGCGACCAGAACTGGACGCAGTACTCCAAGTGAGGCCTAACCAACGTTCTATACACTTGTAACATCAAACTCCTACTCTTGTATTCTATACCCCTTCCTATGAAGGCTAACATACCATACGCTTTCTTTATCACTTTCTCCACCTGTACTGACACCTTCAGAGACTTGTGAACCTGCACCCCCAGGTCTCTCTGCGTCTCTATACTCCGGATAGTTTTACCTTTTATCCTATAACTCCCCTCTACATTATTCCGGCCAAAATGCATCACCTCGCATTTATCCGGATTAAATTCCATTTGCCATCTATCTGCCCATTCTACCAGCCTATCTATGTCCTGTTGTATTGCCTGGCACTGCTCCTCAGTCCCCACCAATCCAAGCATCTTAGTGTCATCAGCAAATTTGCTGATCACACCACCTACCCCCTCTTCCAAGTCATTTATATAAACCACAAATAGAAGAGGTCCTAGTACTGAGCCCTGTGGCACACCACTAGTGACAGACCTCCAGTTGGAAAAAGAGCCTTCCACTACTACCCGCTGTCTCCTCCTCCCAAGCCAGTTCTCAACCCATCTACATACCTGGCCCTGTATCCCATGCGCCTTCACCTTTTCTATCAGCCTACCATGGGGAACCTTGTCAAACGCCTTACTGAAATCCAAGTAGACGACATCAACGGCTTGTCCTTCATCAACCGTTTTTGTCACCTCTTCAAAAAATTCCACTAGATTCGTAAGGCACGACCTCCCTTTAACAAAGCCATGCTGCGTATCCCTGATCTGATCGCAGCACTCCAGATGTTCATAGATCCTGTCCCTGAGGATCCTCTCCATTAGCTTACCTATAACTGAAGTCAAGCTCACCGGCCTATAGTTCTCTGGGTTATCCCTCTGACCCTTTTTAAACAACGGTACTACATTTGCTATCCTCCAATCCTCTGGGACCTCACCTGTGTCCAAAGAAGAGACAAAGATTTGCATCAGAGGATCAGCAATGTCATCTCTCACCTCCCTTAGCAGTCTGGGGTAAATGCCATCAGGCCCCGGAGCTTTATAAGTCTTTATGCTGCCTAAAAGCCCCAACACCTCTTCCCTCGTAATGGTTATTTCCTTTAACGGGTCCTCAAATTCCTCAAAGCCGGCACCAGACATCAGGCCCCTCTCCCGCGTGAATACCGACACAAAGTATTCATTCAGGATCTCCCCCATTCCCTCAGGCTCTAAGCATAGTTCCCCTCCTCTGTCCCTGAGAGGTCCAATCTTCCCTCTAACCATCCTTTTGCTCCTTACATAGGAGTAAAATGCCTTAGGATTTTCCTTAATCCTACCTGCCAAAGCCATCTCGTGGCCCCTTTTTGCCTTTCTGGTACCCCTTTTAAGATCCTGTCTACACTCTCTATATTCTTCCAGCGCTGTCTCTGTCCCCAGTTGCCTAGATCTAACGTACGCCTCCCGCTTCTTCCTGACCAAGTCCTCAACATCCCTAGTAACCCACGGTTCTCTAATCCAGCTTTCCCATCCTTCCTCCTTACCGGCGCGTGTCTTTCCTGCAAAGATTTTAGTTTTCCCTTGAAAGACTCCCACATGTACTGCGTCGACCTACCCTTGAACAGCTTATCCCAGTCGGTATTCTTAAGATCCTGACTAATCCGGCTATATCTAGCCCTCCCCCAGTTTAACACCCTCCCCTTAGGGCAGGCTTCATCTTTTTCCATTAATATCCTAAAGCAGACAGAGTTGTGGTCACTATTAGACACATGCTCTCCTACTACAACATCAACCACCTGCCCTGGCTCATTCCCCAGAACCAGATCCAGTATAGCCCCATCTCTAGTCGGGCTATCCACATACTGCTCCAAGGACCCTTCCAAAACACACTGTACAAATTCCTCCCCGTCCACACCTTCTGCTCTGGGCACCTTCCAATCTACCCTATGGACATTGAAATCTCCCACTACAACCACCCTATTGTGAGAGGAAACTGGAGCACCCGGAGGAAACCCATGCAGACACGGGGAGAATGTGCAGACACCGCACAGGCAGTGACCCGAGCTGGGGGAATCGAACCTGGGTCTCTGGCGCTGTGAGGCAGCAGCGCTAACCACGCAGTGGAATTCATTGCCACAGAAGGTTGTGGGGACCGGCTCGCTGAGTGTGTTTAAGACACAGATAGACAGATAAGTTCGTGATTGGTAAGGTGGGGGTCAAAGATTACAGGGGGAAGGCGGGGGAATGGGGGATACAGCGGTGGGTGGGTGGTTCAGATATCAGATTCTGAGTGTGGTATCGTTGTTGAGGCACCATGTCTGCGCTCACGTCTCTGAGAAATTAGGGGGCAATACCACACAAGCTCAGGCAGGCGAATGATGTAAAGCAGGATTCCCCGCTGAGAAAGCAGGTTAATTTTCCAATCGCGAATTAAAAGCTAAGCTTTCACTTTCCCAATGAGAGCGAGCAGGGCTTCTCAGAAAGTCTCGAACGTGGCTTTCTCGATGCTCACGCAAGCAGAGGGACAGATAAATGATTAATTCAACCCTGCCTCGAAATAGAAAATCTGAGTTCCTCTGGCCTGTAATCTCAGACCAAAGGTCCCAGCCAGTTACTGCCTCACATCGCCAGGGACCCGGGTTGATTCCTAGCTCGGGTCACTGCCTCCGTGGAATTTTGCACATTCTCCCTGTCTCTGCGTGGGTGTGCCCCGCTTTCCTCCCTCAGTGTCACCCGAACAGGGGTGTGGCGATAGGGGAATTTTCGCAGTCACCTCACTGCAGTGAGCCTACAAACGTGAACATTAATCTCCCCCCAACCCCAAATGATTATTTGCGAAGGATTTAGCCTCTCTTCGTGTTGTTAGCTCACGTCGAGATTAAAAATATTTCTGGAGCAAGACTTGCTAAAGTTACCCAGGGATTGGAATTCATTTACAGTTCAATCCTCTCCCCCACCCCCCAGAATATCACAAAAATAGGTTTATTACTTAATATTTATTTAATTAATGTCACAAGTACACTTACATTAACTTACATGACTTGTAAGTTTACATTAACACTGCAATGAAGTTACTGTGAAAATCCTCCTGTTGGGGTTACACTGAGGGAGAATTTAGCCCCAAACCAGCACGTCTTTTGGACTGTGGGAGGAAACTGGAGCACTCGGAGGAAACCCACGCAGACACGGGGAGAATGCGCAGACTCTGTACAGACAGTGACCCAAGGCCACGGGAATTGAATCCGTGTCCTTGGTGCTGTGAGGCAGCAGTGCTAGTTATCTGGAAAGACAGGAAGAGAGAAAGAGAGAGAGAGAAGGAGTGTGAAAGCGAGAGGCAGAGATGGGGAGAGAGATGGATGGAGAGAGGGACAGAAAAAGAGTAAAAGGAAGACAGAAAGAGAGGCCAAGATAAATTGCAATTTAGCAATGGTCAATCCACCTAACCTGCACATCTTTAGACACTAAGGGGCAATTTAGCACGGCCAATCCACCTAACCTGCACATCTTTAGACACTAAGGGGCAATTTAGCACGGCCAATCCACCTAACCTGCACATCTTTGGACACTAAGGGGCAATTTAGCATGGACAACTCACCTAACCTGCATATTTTTGTACACAAGGAGCAATTTTGAATGGCCTATCCATTTAATCTGTACATCTTTGGACACTAAGGGGCAATTTAGCATGGCCAATCCACCTAACCTACACATCTTTGGACACTAAGGGACAATTTAGCATGGCCAATCCACCCTAACCTGCACATCTTTGGACACTAAGGGACAATTTAGCATGGCCAATCCACCCTAACCTGCACATCTTTGGACACTAAGGGACAATTTAGCATGGCCAATCCACACTAACCTGCACATCTTTGGACACTAAGGGACAATTTAGCATGGCCAATCCACCTAACCTGCACATCTTTGGACACTAAGGGACAATTTAGCATGGCCAATCCACCTAACCTGCACATCTTTGGACACTAAGGGACAATTTAGCATGGCCAATCCACCCTAACCTGCACATCTTTGACACTAAGGGACAATTTAGCATGGCCAATCCCCTAACCTGCACATCTTTGGACACAGGGGCAATTTAGCATGGCCAATCCACCTAACCTGCACATCTTTGGACACTAAGGGGCAATTTAGCATGCCAATCCACCTAACCTGCACATCTTTGGATACTAAGGGGCAATTTAGCATGGCCAATCCACCCTACCTGCACATCTTTGACACTAAGGGGCAATTTAGCATGGCCAATCCACCCTAACCTGCACATCTTTGGACACTAATGGGACAATTTAGCATGGCCAATCCACCCTAACCTGCACATCTTTGGACACTAAGGGGCAATTTAGCATGGCCAATCCACCCTAACCTGCACATCTTTGGACACTAAGGGCAATTTAGCATGGCCAATCCACCCTAACCTGCACATCTTTGGACACTAAGGGACAATTTAGCATGGCCAATCCACCTAACCTACACATCTTTGGACACTAAGGGGCAATTTAGCATGGCCAATCCACCTAACCTGCACATCTTTGGACACTAAGGGACAATTTAGCATGGCCAATCCACCCTAACCTGCACATCTTTGGACACTAAGGGACAATTTAGCATGGCCAATCCACCCTAACCTGCACATCTTTGGACACTAAGGGGCAATTTAGCATGGCCAATCCACCCTAACCTGCACATCTTTGGACACTAAGGGGCAATTTAGCATGGTCAATCCACTAACCTGCACATCTTTGGACACTAAGGGACAATTTAGCATGGTCAATCCACCTAACCTGCACATCTTTGGACACTAAGGGACAATTTAGCATGGCCAATCCATCTAACCTACACATCTTTGGACACTAAGGGGACAATTGAGCATGGCCAATTCCCCTAACCTACACATCTTTGGACACTAAGGGACAATTGAGCATGGCCAATCTACTTAACCTTCACATCTTTGACCTGTGTGAGGAAACCGGATCACCTGGCGGAAACCCACGCAGACATGGGGAGAATGTGCAGACTTCACACAGGCAGTGACCCAAAGCCAGGAATCGAACCCAGATCCCCGGCGCAGTGAAGCAGCAGTGCTAACCCGCTTTGCCACCGGAGGATTTCACAGAGACTTATAAAATTCTAACAGGGTTAGACAGGGTAGATTCAGAAAGAATGTTCCCCATGATGGGGGGAGTCCAGAACTAGGTCTAAGGATCAGGGGTAGACCATTTAGGACGAAGATGAGGAGACATCTCTTCACTCGGTGTGGAATTCATCACCACAGGAAATAGTTGATGGCAAAATATTGGATGTATTCAAGAATTGGCTGGGTATAGCACTTGGGGCGAACGTGATCAAAGGGAGAAAGCAGGATGGAGTTGGACGATCAGCTACGATGGCAGAGAATGGAGGAGCAGGTTAGATTGGCCGAATGGCCTCCTCCCTGCTCCTAGCTTCGACGCACGCAGAGAGGAATGGCAAGTAATGTCGTGGCAATGTCCGACTGAGAAAGAGCCACTCGCAGGATTTGTGGGTGCAGCTAGGCCCAACAACAAAACTCGGATCTGAAGGCGTCCCTCACTGCTGTGGTGTACCTCAGAATGAACTCTACTGGCGCCAACGTTACTGGTTTTCTCCTGGGAATCGGCCGTTTTGAACGGGAATTTAACCTTCCCGGCCACAGGGCCAGGGAGAGGACTGCAGCACACTGCTTCTAAAATGGCCGGCCGCCTCTGGAAAAATGGTGGTCAGCCAAGCAATGGG